>BSSO01002864.1:0-17989 GCA_030267885.1 Mesembryanthemum crystallinum
TACCTAGCACACATGACACAAGCTCAAGCATATTAAGTGGATAAGCATAAATAGCTTGTCATAAACAAAACTCTTCTAGCTCAACAATGATTTCAATGGTTACTATGTAGAGGAGTTAAAGCTATAGGGGTGATCAGAATATGGTGCATGAAATTGGATTGGACTTTCGTCATGCAATACTTTTAAATTTTGCTCATCCAATAGCGTTCAAATTTAATCATTGGGTCTTACTACTCATTGATTCTGTAAATTTGGGGTTGATTATGAAATTTTGTCAAGTAGAGTTTTCTAATTAAGGTCATGATCATTGTTAGGGAATTTGGTGCGAAAAACGAGATTAAAGTATGCAAAACACACGAGAATTTTTAACGTGGAAAACCCAACTGGGAAAAACCACGAATCCACTATAACCGCTCTACACAACTGTGTTTGGTTTTCTTCCTCAAGCACTTTCTATCTAACTGATTTACTGCTCTGCCCAGGATAAATAATTGATAGGCCATACAAGTCTTTATATAGACATAGCCCACTATGAAACTTCCTAAAAGTTTACAAGATAATATTTCCTAAATACATATTCTAGAAATTACATCAAGTTAGGAAACAAAAATAATAATGCAAAAAATAGGAAAGAATAACTCGTAGCAATTTTAGCCGCTAAGCTCGCGAATGCCCAGCGGTAGGGCCGCCCGGCCGGGCGCCCAGGCCGCTTGGTCGGGCGGACCCCCAAACAGCAACAATGGGGCTTTTTGCCCGTGCGCCCGGGCGGGCCACAGGGGCGCTTGCCCGTGCAGCTATGCCTCGCAAAGATCTTCGTCTTCTCGACCCCTCTTCGCTTCATGGCTTGCATTGATTCGTCTTCTAGCAACCCGATCACAACAAACCCCTCTACTACAACCCGATATCCTTGGGCCCATGACATGTTTGGGCTTGACTCCTAACAATCGTACTTTTTTTTTTTGAACTATCTTAATCTAAGATTGCCATATTTTTCCAAATACTAAGGCATAATTTTTTTCTGATAACTAACGCGATAACTCACACTCGACATTGATGTCGTTGGTTATGTTTGCTCATGACTACCTTGACGACTAGGTGTTATGCTGGATTTAATAGAGGTGATGATCAAGCAATAAAAACGGACAGTTTCCTCAAAACACATAAGTAAATTCCAATGCCTTAATTATGGATCAAAACACCAATGCTCATAGCTTTTATGAAGTGTCTCATGAATAACCAATTCAACCACCTCAAAAGCCAGAGTTGTATTCACTTTCCCCCTTGCTAAGGGATCCTCAAATTCACGTCTCTATACTGGGGATAAAATGGGATCCATAGCATCGTCATCAAGCAAGCAATTTCTCCGTCCACAGTCTGATCAGACAACAACTACGAGCACGGAAATCGATGGGCACAGCTCATTTGTCTTCATACTGAATCAACTCCCCTCACAAAGGACTACTGCTCCAATTATCCCTTACTTGTTGGGTTGATGGTGTTCTTCGGCCAACATTTCAACTGTCTGGTGGTGGGGTTTGAAATTCTTAATTAGTTTGTTTTACTATCATAATCATCACTATTGTGTAATTTACATATTATAGTACTAACACAAATATATTTATGAACATACAAAATTATTCAAACCAATTTGTTGATTATAGTTTAAAACATAATATGATAGCAGTGCAGTAGATTTTTTCAGAATAGAAGGATTAATTGAACCCACTTACATTGATCTTATTGCATTATTTTACATTATATTATATTACGTTATTTTGTGCTATGTTAAGGGTAAGAGTGTGTATCGTCGCCTTGCCAGGTGGTGTAGGAGGGGCTGCTGCAGAATATGCCTGTTGACGTCTGGGCCCAAGTACTCCTGGCTGCCTTTGTGAAGCAGTGGGCCTTGCCCAAGGAGTTCTTGGGTATGGGTAGGGAGGTACAACCAAGGCATGAATTTCTAAGCCCACTGTTGTCCATTGCATTGCGGCTGCCACGCTTGCCATGCCTGTTGTTGGCTTCCACCTCGACCACTACCAATGTCACCGCCATAGTTACAGTTGTTCCCTTGCTGCTACCACGTCCATCACCACCACAGTTTTTGCAACCGTTGTTATGGTTTTCTCCCTTTTTGCCTCCACCATTGTGACGGTTTTGTGAATGATGTTCAAAATAGAGAGTATCATTCGACTTCCTTGACGAGGCAGCAACCATTATAGCGTGCGACCCGGTCGTGGCTTTTTTAGCCAAACTCGCATCTTCTAAAATAAGCATGGAGCGTGCTTGGTAGAAGGGGGAAGGGGTTACTTTGACGAATCAATGTACCAACACTATTATAGGCCTCAATTAGACCCGCAACCATCTGTAACACGAATCGGCTATTTGAGACCGGTGTCCCGACGTTCTTGAGTGGATCTGACAACACCTTACGCCGTAATACGCGGAGGCATTCGAAAAATCATCCACGTTTGTGTGAGAAAACTCTTGCTCAAGTTTCATAGTACGAGAATTTTTGTTGTCTTGGAATATATTATGCAACCTATTCCAAACTTCTATTGCCGTTGAGACATGTTCGAGAATTGTATATAATAAGTTAGTAGAAATTGTAGCACAAGACCATAGCATCGAGGGTCGACCCTAGCTCATTTTCTTCATTGGTTTCTGGCACTTTTTCTTTGTCTAGTTTTGGAAGAATGATATGGTTAATGACCGATGGGATCGTGCATAAAATTTAAAAAGCTCCGCCCACATCGAGTATTGGACATTTTCTTTCTTAAGAGTGATAGAGATATGGTTCTTGATGTTAGAAACAGAAAGAGTATGCTGAAAGGTTGTGTTTGAGTCAGTCATGGTAGCTGGCAAGAAGAGAAGAGATGGAGGAGATAAGCGGAGATATACTAAGGCGCAGCGGAAGAGAAAAGAAGAGATATCAGCCCTAGAGATTTGATACCATGAAAGAAGGTAATTCCTTGATTGATTTCGTTGATGTGTTGTTAATTTTCTTTTACATTCTGTGCTACTTTTCGATAATGTCTCGAGTGAGTTGTTACTTAAAGAGGTATTTTGATGTATTGTTAATTTTCTTTTTCCTATAAAAAAAATACTGACTTTATTTCTATACATATGCACTTCTGCAGTTTTGCAAAATATGAAAATTGATATGTTTGATGGTTTGTGGACAAACGGTAAACTATTTATTGACAATAGAACTTGCATTATTTTCTCAACCTCCATATTTATTGTTCTTTGTTATGTTTTAGGAAATTCCAAGCGGAGCGGGTCTTTCAAGTCAGCGGAGCGGGTATTTCAAGTCATGTTGGATATGAGAAGCGGGCTAAGAATACAAGCTATAATGTTGATCAAGTGTTTGCGCCTAATGGGAGTGTTCTTTAGTTTGTCCATCTGATTCTCTATAAATAGATAGATTCAAATTCTTGCCATTGTTCTTGAGTTGTTATCCCTATAAGTATTAAGTACTGAGTTTCTTTTCCTTTTCCTTTTCCTTTTGTTATTGTGGTGTAAAAGTTTTCTTATTGTGGTGTAAAAGGTTTGGGCTTGTGAAATTTTAATTTGAATATCACATTGACTTCACTATTCGTGAAGTAAAAATTCTCAGTAGATTGTTTGATGTTCCCCAATCTCAATCCCAAGCTTCTCCACAATTATTTTCCTAGCAAGATAAAGTTGGCTATATGAAGGGTCCCTCTTCTAATTAATATCCAATTAACACGACAAACTAATAAGTTTAATTTTCTTTTCTTTTTTTCTTTTTTTGAAAAAGTGATAGAAGAAAGCAATCACGCATTAATTTGTGTAATTCTCAATATTAGTAAAAACATATAAATACATTATAATTTTTCTTTCATTATAAGAAGATTAGGCCCGACCATGTGCATATGCAGGCTGAGCAGTTGCACAGGGCCTTAAAAATCTGGGACCCAATTTATTTTATGCAATTTGGGCCCAAGTTTATATATAATATACACTATAAGTCTGATACATGAGAAAGCATGGAAGCGTGTAATTGGCTTCAGTTTCCAAGAAACACGTCCGTTCTCCCTCGTTTCTCTTCACCCTTCTCCTCTCTTCCTACCAGTCAATAGAAGACCCTCATAATTGCTCTCTACTTCTCGCCTACGATTCAACTCCCAGAACTTGCTTCTTTTATTGATGATGCAACATACTCATTTCTTCTCCTACAACTATTTATTGTGGTTTGGAGACCTAATTTCTCAAGTTTCAATGAATACTCCTTCTCTCTCAAGAATTCAGTTTGCTTCTCCTTCCATGGCATTGACGCCGTTAGGCTGCCTCGGCCGCCGCTAGCCTAACCCTAACCCAATATAAGGCTGTGGTAATTGTTCATGGGGATTGCTTTACATAACAGTGAAATTACTCGACGTAACCGTTTTTTCCGAAAATGTCCTCTTCATTTCTCCCCTCATTGTTTACCTCACTCATTTCTCTATCCTTTCCCTCTCCAAAATAGCCCATTTCACAGGTACAACTTAATTGGCGGTCAATGACTGCCGGGGTCAGTCAGGAGGCTCGGCAGGAGGTGGTTAGAATTTAGAGGTAAATAACCTTTTACAAAAAGAACCACCACAGTTTGTGTTCCAAAAAATAATTTGGGAATTGACCTTCCATCGCCCAATTGTTGCAATCTATGCTTCTAAAAATGAATGTACCAATTAGAGCACAAGTACTGCAAACATAGAACCTGTAATTGCTATCATGCTTGTTACCTGATGGAATAGCCCAAAATCCAACAAAACCCCGAAATGGTCAATCTTGAAATCGTCATACAGATCCACCGCTTATCGAATTCGGTGTGTCCCTTCTCCCCAGCCAACCCCAACCCCGACGACCCCTCTCCCTTGCCAACCACAAGCCGCCCAAACCCGCCCCCGACCAACACCACACCAGCCACCACCCACTTCATTAAAGCCGCTCAACCCTAAACCGTAACTTTAAACAACCAAGTTAATTGAAGTTGTTCAATTTACATGAGAATCGTCATTTTTTGTGTAAAAAATATTGTTAACATCGAAAGAATTATCTATGGTGATTCGATTTAATTATTCACAATGATTAAAACAACAATATGATAGAGGGTTTGAGAGAGAATATAGCAAGGGAAAAGAAGTTGAGTTGCAATTGAAAAGGGTAGTATAGTAACTTTTGGGAAAAAATTGTTACGTCGAGTAATTTCACTGTTACGTTAAGCAGTTTCGTTGTTCATCATTTGTGTTCTTTTTATTGTTTTTTTTGAACTTTTGATTTTAGGTTAAGAAATTTGGAAGTTTTTTTTATTAGATTGTAAAAAAATTTGAATTTTTGAATGTTCAATTAAAGATATTATTTTGAAAAATTGGGGAAAAAAGGGAGTAATATTAAGGGAAGTGTAGTGTATTTATAATTGTACTGTTGAGTTTCCTTGTGTGAAACAAATATTTACATTTGAAATTTTTTATCTTTTGTTTTTTTTACTAGGTTAAACAATATATTTGTGCTAATTTTGATTTCTTGCTTAGGTTTTGATTCAAGTTCTTGTTTTGTGTTAGAATCTGAGATTTTTGGTTGCTACTGAACATATGTATGATGCCTTTTTTTAGGTTCTGAATGTTGGACTTGTTGCTTGTAACATGGATGTTGGACTTGTGACTTGTGCAATATGGACGCTGAAAATATTTAACTTCATGCATTTTGATAAAATGTTGACAAATTTGTTTATAATGGTTCTAATTGGAAAGTAAGACAATCTTGAAAGGATAATTTTACAACACATATACGAATGTTTTGGGTCAATATAAAAAGTATTAGGGACTAATTTTTGGTTTTAGCTGAGGGCCCCCAAAATGTACGGGACGGCCTTGAAGAAGGCATTTTGACGTTTCACATTAAAAAATAGCAACTAATTATATGAATAAAAGTAATTCATTTTTTTCTCAAATGCTTATCAATTCTTGATCTCAATTAGTCAACAAAGATTTCTATAAAGAAAATTTTCAAATTAAATATCTAAAAGTTTTGTTAAAACCGTGTATCACACATGCTACAACTAGTTAAACTATAATATAATTAACTGAATTAAATTATTAACAATCATTGAATTTACTTAATTATATTTATTATTGATTTTTATGTAATCATATCAATAAAAAAACAATATTTGATGTAGTGAAAAGTGAGGTGGAAAAAAAAAGAAAAAATTAATGACCTAATGCACCTTAGAGGGAGAAAAATGTGTAAGGGCATGAGGAGAGAAGTGAGGTGGAGAAGAGAGGAAATATGGTGCCTTATAGTTACAGCCTTATTAGGGCAACTATGGTCCATGCTCTTAGAATAACTAAACTAACAACTAACCCGAGCCCGATTACCCAAATCTAAACCATTCTAAAAAAAAATAAAACTTTACCCAATAAAAGCTCACCCGACCTAAATCAAACCAACTTGAATATTTTACTCTTGTATTGATTCATAAAAGCTTGATACCAAACCTAACAGAATATGATCCAATCCAATATAACCTAATTGAACTCGTAACCGAATTGAATATTTCACGAACCGAATATGACTCGATCCGAAGCAAAACCCAAACCGATCCAAATGACCCATTTGCCAGGTCTAGAACTCCAATTAACCCCACTAAAGAAAGGAACAGAAGGCGACTACGGTCTACGGGGCTTCCTTGTCCAGCATCCCTTCTCGTGGAAAGAATTGCCGGCCACCATCACAGAGGTTTCCGGACGATTTTCGCATTCAACCATCACCGACAACACCATCAACTGGTGGAGTAGCAACCAGAAGAGAGAAAGAAAGAGAGAGAGAGTTGAAGCATGGTGAAGGTTCGAATGAACACGGCCGATGTGGCCGCTGAAATCAAGTGTCTTCGTAGGTTGATTGGCATGCGATGTTCCAACGTCTACGACATCTCCCCCAAGGTTTCTTTCTCATTCAAATTCCTTATTCTTAATTTGTTTTGCATTCAACTGAACTTGGATTGCAGTTCGTTGCCTACCTGTTTGTTAATTTGCCTGACTGAACCAAAACGTTTAATAATTAGCTGTATGTTTTGTAAAAAGTTGGAATTCTGCGATTGTTGAATTGTTGGGTTTTGGGTGCAGACTTATTTGTTCAAGTTAATGAATAGTAGTGGAATGACTGAATCTGGTGAGAGTGAGAAGGTTTTGTTGTTGATGGAAAGTGGTGTAAGGCTGCATACGACCGCCTATGTCCGGTAAGATAATTGGGCACTATATCATCTGGGTAGTTTTGTTTTTGTTCTATTGTTTGTTATTTTACTTGAATTTGGCATTTTGTAGGGACAAGAGTAATACACCATCTGGGTTTACTCTAAAATTGAGGAAGCATATACGTACGAGAAGACTTGAAGACGTGCGACAGATTGGATACGATAGGGTAATACTCTATGGGGGTTTGTTTGTTAATTGAAGCTCATATGTGTATATGTAGGGTGTTTAGTCATTGACATGATTATGTTTTCTATCTCAGATCATTCTTTTCCAATTTGGGTTGGGTGCTAATGCGCATTATGTCATATTGGAGTTATATGCTCAGGGGAACATTATTCTTACAGATTCCGAGTTCACGGTCTTGACTCTTCTCAGGTCTCATAGGTAGGTCATTCTCACTTTCCCTTCATACAAGTTTGTATATGTGGGAGCTCTTTAAGAATTGGAAGATGGTGCCCCTTTCCTTAACTCAAAGGGAGCAATGGATGTTTGCATATTTATGTGCCATGTGTATATATTTAAAAGCAGTACGGGAGCTCTGTAAATGGTGATAATCACTCTTACTTTGCTTGTCTTTCTGATCCTCGGTTTAGGTGATGTGAGGGCCTTTTATTGTAACTATGGTCACCTTGCAGGTTAAGATGATATATATATTTTGAACTCTTTCGTTTCCGTTCTTTAATGTTTTATGTGCTCTTATATCATGTTTGGACTAATTGCTTATTTCAACAGAGATGATGATAAGGGTTTGGCAATCATGTCACGGCACCGCTACCCAATTGAACATTGTCGAGTTTTTGAACGAAGTACCACTGCAAAGTTGAAGGAAGCTCTTGTATCTTCAAATGAGGTGAGAGACGATGAGCAAGTTGAAGTAAAAGAAGATGGAAGTAATGACTTGGGTGCATCAAAAACAAAGCAAAGTGCTAAAAAGGGTGGAAAAGTTTCTGATGCAAAGAAGACGGGGAATGATGGTGGTCGTGGAAAACAGCGTACATTGAAGATAGTCCTTGGAGAAGGCTTAGGTTATGGTCCTCAACTATCAGAACATATAATATTGGATGCAGGTCTGGTGCCGAGTCTCAAAATTTCCAAAGATGACAATCTGGATGAGGATAAAATTCAGATTTTGGCCCAAGCTGTTGGTAGGTTTGAGGATTGGCTAGAGGATGTTATCCTTGGTAGTTTGGTCCCGGAAGGATACATTTTAATGCAGGCAAAGAAGCCTACCACAGAGCCAGAGTATTCCAGCAAGGTTGTTTTCTAAATAGTTTCTTCCAATTGAGTGGTTTAACTACTGTCTGTTGATACTTACGATTGATGTAGTTTTTGATTGTTTGCTAATTTATCTTTGCATTATATCTGTTGACAGATTTATGATGAATATTGTCCAATTTTACTAAATCAATTCAAATCGAGGGATTCTGTAAAGTTTGAGACATTTGATGCAGCTTTGGATGAATTCTACAGTAAGATTGAGAGTCAGCGAGCAGAACAGCAGCAGAAAACAAAAGAAGGATCTGCAGTGCAAAAGCTCAATAAAATACGCATGGATCAGGTCTATTTTTCTTTCCCCAGATTCTGCTTGATCCTTTATAGTTGTACTTCTAGTTTCTCTTATCTATGGAAAAGCCTTTTTCTTATGCACATCTTTCAGCAGTGATCTTGAAAAACTTTTTAGTGAAATCAGACCCTTAAGGGTAGTAATTTTAGGGAGGGAGAGGGTGTTGTAGGGGATATATTGTGTGAGAGACAAAAGAGCATTATTTGTTAAGTTAAGAGTTTGACCTTGTTAAATCCTTGGAGTTGAGGCACCAATCTCTGGGTCCTTCGCCTCATTTTCTATCAGCTACATAGTCTATAATATAGCATAAATTGTTGAAGAATTTGTTTTTATAAAAAAAATACTCCCTATGCCCTTGAAGTCATATATTCTCATTTGTTCTCGAAATCTTTCCAAAATTGAGCTTCCCCACAAATTTTTGATGATTTGTTGATAGCTAATTTATCATTTAACAAGAGAGAAAACAAAAACAAAAATTAAAGGAAAAATTCATTTGCATATTCCCACTTTGGTTACCAGTAATTTGAAAATTAGTTTCACTTTGGTGATTTCCGTTAGTTCCGTCAAGTTGATTGTTAGTTTGCTAAGCAAAACGACATCCTTTTCGCTGAGATGAGAAAAGAGCAGAGAGGACAACCTTTTCGCTGCATGTCACTAACAACACTATCATTCTAGAAGGCACCAATCTATAAGGGAAAAAAAAACCTACCTTATATCCTAATAATAATGCTTTGTGTTTTTGCCAATTAAGATTTGTGCATTACTTTTAAACCACAAACACTGAATGTCAAAGAAAGCATCCTCTCAAAGCAACTTGTTCTCGAAATTGAAGTATCTGACTTAGCTGGACAAGGTCATGGATACTACACAAGTTTTCTTGTTTGCAGAAAGGATGCATGAAATCGTTGAGGGTGCAGAGCTTCTACATCTATTCAAGCCTAAAATAGCATTTGCTCTCCACCTATGAATTCATTGGATACCTGATTCACAATTTTCTAGATCGAGAGAACTTTATATGCAGGAGGTGAAAATTCAATTAAATGAATGAAACTGTGGTATTGGTCAAGATCAAGGTAACGTTTGCGACGTCGCGGAAACGGACTGATTTGGGTATTGGCCATTTATTGGTTGTATCGGCCAATTCTCGGCTAATTATCAACTGTATCGGCCATGGAATGGCCGTATTGGTCATGTATCAAACACCCCTTGACATGCCGGGATTTCGCATATCGGCAACCTAAAAATCGATATGTAACGGCCAATACGTCACGTGTCAGCCGATATTTGATACCATGCCTTTGCTTGATCCAAATTGCCTTTGGATTCGTTCATTTTTTTTTTTTTTTTTTTTTATTTTTAAATAAGTTGTTAAGATGCCTCCACTACATTAGTAGGCATTCCAGCTAGTTTTGGGTGTTCTAGTAGCTATTACATTGTTCTATACTTCTATTGTGCTGATTATGTTTTTTGTTGGAGCTAAAAACTGTTGCTTATTTACTGTAGGAAAATCGTGTGCATACTTTGAGAAAAGAAGTTGAGCATAGCGTTAAAATGGCAGAATTGATTGAATATAACTTGGAGGATGTTGATGCTGCTATATTGGCTGTTCGTGTTGCTCTTGCAAATGGTATGAATTGGGAAGATCTTGCACGCATGGTGAAAGAAGAGAAAAAGTCTGGAAATCCTGTGGCTGGTCTAATCGACAAGCTTTATCTGGAAAAGAACTGCATGACACTGCTGTTAAGCAACAATCTTGATGAAATGGATGATGATGAGAAAACTCTCCCTGCAGATAAGGTGAATAAGTTGCTGTATTGGCCATAAGGTTTTCCATGAATTTTATCTCATATTTGCCTTTTCCCTCTCCCTGTCATTTTAGTTGATCTTCCTTATTGCATGCAAGATTGTAGGTTTAGTTACTTATGCTGTGGGTAAATGTGGCAAATAAACTGATATTCTGAGTTGATCTCCTCAATTTCACAAATAGCTGATGTTTTGTTGTATGCCAGTACTCTGTTATTCAAGAAACTTTCACTTACAATCAAAATTATATTTAATGGTTTATAAGAGTATAATGTTAGACCCAACCTACAATATATAGCTACTTCAATTTGTTGTCTGAAACAATCTCATCCTTTGTCATTCTTATTCTGCTAAATACGTAGGTGGAAGTTGATTTGTCTCTCTCAGCACACGCTAATGCTCGTCGGTGGTATGAAATGAAGAAAAAGCAAGAGAGCAAGCAGGAAAAAACTATTACAGCTCATGAAAAGGCTTTTAAGGCTGCTGAGAAAAAGACTCGTCTCCAGCTTTCACAGGTATTTGGAATGTGCTTAACTGGTCATGGTAGAAATCCCTGCTTGATAATATTGACGATACAATCTTCCCATGCTTAATTCTATTATTTGTGGATTGTCAGGAAAAATCGGTTGCCACGATTTCTCATATGCGTAAAGTCCATTGGTTTGAGAAATTCAACTGGTTTGTCAGTAGTGAGAATTATTTGGTTATTAGTGGACGTGATGCTCAGCAAAATGAGATGATTGTTAAGCGTTATATGTCAAAAGGGGATCTGTAAGTATTAATTACCTCATGCAATTTGTAAACTTGGCTGACAATTTTGTTCTCAAATTGTATGCCTTTGTAAATTGTTATGACTTGTAGTTTCATTCAAAAGAATTACGATTTCTTACCATCTCGCCTTTGCCAATTCTTAGTTTTAGTTTTTCTCAGCTAAAAATGAATTCTTTGATCATTGGACATGAAATGCATGGGAGAATATGCTCTGTAAAATGCTGATTACTATCGCTTTGTGCTGTGCCTATCGAATCTATTTTGTATTTCTCTGGTGTCTCTGTTCTGTAGCTCACTCCCATGAATTCTTCCATGTTTTATGAGGTTTTACGAGATTTTGGAAATCATTATTCTTGATGTCTTTTTATTTTATTCAAATTTAGATTATAACAAGAATTTTCTTAAGGAAGAAAGAAAGAATACAAGGAACACAGAACAAGTCTTTCTCAATATCAGAGCCTAATTAAACCAAACCAATCCTAAGAGAAAAAACCTATGTAGATTCGTTGCTCAAACAAAAGTTCTTTAATTTGAGCCACCACCAACATAGGTAATGCTAGATTGTAAACCCTCCAGCTCCGGATTACTCTTCTTTTTTCCTGGAATAAACTTGTGTACCAAAGGTAATGTCCTTTCCCATACGGTCAACAAGCATAATTCCTAACGCCTCAACAAGAGCTTTTCCATGTGCGTCTGCTTCATTGCCAATGGTGTGACCTGTTAATGGCGGGGTTGGTTGAAGTCCATCTCCATGACTACTAACTACATCCTGCTGCGAATCCTCTTGCTGTTGCAGAGGCTGTATTACAGGCAAAGCTCCCTCCTGTGAGCTTTCCACCCCAGCTGGCCCTTGGTCCAAACTCCAAAAAGTAGCCCTTCTATTCCTTTATTAAAGAAAGGGATAGCTTGCAGATCCATGAGGAGAGTTTAAGATACGTGTGAAATCCACTCCAGTCTCAAATCAGCCCTTCTAAGATCATTTAAAACAGTACATTTCCTCCTTTGCTAAAATCCTCTTTGTGGTAAGAACCGAACTAGCATCCTCAACTCAAATTTCTCCATTAGAGACTCCGTGACGAGACCCACCTCTTGGGGACAACGCCAAGTAAGTACCGTCTCCTGTACAGATTTGATTCTCAATGCCAACCATAAAAGGAGACTCTTGTACACAACCCAAACCAACTCCCTGGTCAGAAGCCTGTATAGTATCCTGCTCCACTTGAACCATTTTGAGATTCGTCAACATCGTGCCGAATAAGGGTAGTGTTCTCCAGCCCCTGCAGAGGTTTGCTCCCAAACCCAGTAACTGGACTGTTACTTGTCAGGCCCTCATTGCTGAGTACTCCCTAAGGTCACTCCAAGCTTTAATCGTTCCATAGGAATGTGAGCATTATTACCAGCAGCTATTCACATGTAGAGATTAACTGGCCAAGTCAAGAACGATGTCAATAGTCCAACCTGAAAAAGAACTGCAAACTCCATTTAAACAAAAATCCCAACTAGACACAATGCTGTAAATTCCTTTGGAAGCGTAAGTGGAAACTCAGATATTAACAGAGTAGTGTTTTCTGAGGATTGTATACCAATCTGCTAGGGTGTCTGAAGTGGCGTTTGAACGCACTGTAGTATCTTGGGAGTTTATAATTATATAAATAACTTGGTTTATGCCCATGCGCTGCACGGTTTGTAATACGTTAATAAATTGTAAGTTATTATTAATTTGTTTTTCTTTTTTTGAACTTTTAAATTAAACATTCAAGCAACCTATTGTTTTGGTCAATTTATCATCGTTCATACTCTTCAAAATTTAGAGTATTTAATTCACATTACTTTGGTAACAATAAATTATAGGGAAAACAATAAAAATCATCTGAAAAAACAAAATACGGTACAACAATATAATATACTTTCAAATCATGGATGCATATTTTTTAATTATACAATCTTTTTGTACATAGGTATATTACATTGGTTCATATTAAAACACTTTTAAGACAATTATTTCGTGATTTTGTCATGAGATTTATTTTGAAATATTCAAAGTGATAAATTAATTTCCTAATTATACAAAATACGTTTAAATTTTTCTTTTTTTTTTTTTTTTTAAGAAAACAAAAGCAAATTGGCTTATATAACCCACAATTATTTGTCAACTAGTAATTACTATGGCTATTTTTTAGTTAACTTTGTACGCAATTATATAAGACATGTATGTTACCTGTTTAGTTAACTATATTTATACTCTATGATTTGTTCTCAATATTGTTATTTATTTTTAGCCTGCCCTTTTGACTTCTTGTTACCTAACTTCTCATCATTTTTCTTATAATAAAGTCCCATAGTTTTTGTATGCATATGTGCATAAATATGCATTAATAATACTATTTAATCAGACCTGTTTATGACGAATTAAATTAAACCTGTTAGATTCAATATAACTGGATATGGATATTTGATATTTACAAACTAAAACAGTATGAGTCCAAACTTAAACACATTAAATGAGCCTATGATTGGGTTGAGGTGGACCCAAACAAAACACTATCAATTTAATGACATCCCTACTACAAATGGGTCTCATTTTAAAGTACATTTCGCACTCTTTCTAAAGGCGTTAAAAATTTGAATTTTTGAAAAGTTAATCAAAAGTTATACTCCCTCCGTTTTTTAAAAATCTTTACGTTGAGATTTTGCACGGTCTTCGAGACGACACTTTGACCATCAATAATTGTACTTATATAAAGTCGAAAAATTATAAAAGTGTGATATTTTGAAAATATTTTTTAAGATGAATCAAAAATATTATTTTTACCGTATAAATCATTATACTTTTTAACAAATCAATGGTCAAAGTTTAAAAACTTTGACATTACAAAGTCAAAGCGTAAAGATTTTATCGGAACGGAGGGAGTAAGTAATTTAAAAATAATAGTTGTATTTTTTGGCAGGTTTGGAAGAACATCTATTTGGTAAACAAAGAAATTTTCATTAGATTTTTGTTAACCTATTAGATTAACCTTTTTTTAAAATATAACAACACATGAGATATTTTAATTTTTTAAAATCAACTAAATTTTTAAATGCTCGCCTACGTGGCGTGTCCTACACTGTCGAAAAATGCTTCTTTTATATATGTATATATTATAATTCAATAGATACTTGTGTATTCTCAAAGTAATGACATGTGATGTGTATACCAAGTATTGCCAATGCAATTTTGTTCATTAAGATGTGCTTGAAACTTTTGAATTTGTACCTTGTATTATTTTTCAAAACCCTGACGCTATAATCATCATAAGTTGCACTAACTTATCAGAAAGCTGAAACAGGTATGTCCATGCTGAACTTCATGGGGCTTCAAGTACTGTAATCAAGAATCATAGGCCTGAGCAGCCAGTTCCCCCCTTGACAGTGAACCAAGCTGGATGTTTTACTGTAAGTCGAAAATGCAGCATGTATTTTGCATACATACAAAATCAATCGAGTCTTTCAGAACTTGTGAAATGAGGTAGAATTTATTTCCTTTTTGTTTTGCATAGGTTTGCCACAGTAAGGCGTGGGACTCAAAAATTGTTACCAGTGCTTGGTGGGTCTATCCGCATCAAGTAACTAAATCTGCTCCTACGGGGGAATATCTTACTGTTGGAAGCTTCATGATACGGGGGAAGAAGAATTTTCTTCCACCTCATCCACTTATTATGGGATTTGGTCTGCTATTTCGTGTGGATGAATCTTCTTTAGGATTGCATTTAAATGAAAGACGAGTAAGAGGCGATGATGAGGCATCAGATGTTCTCAAAGAAGAAGGTAAGACAGAAATATCTGATTCTGAGTCAGACGAGGACGTTACACAGCAATATATTGAAAAGGATAGTAGTACAAAACCATCAACCGAAAATCATCCAACACTCTCAGAAGGATCCTTGAATTCTAGTAATGCTCAAAATGACAATTCCTCTGATACCAAATTGAAAGATTCAGAAGAACTTGGAACTGGGAGCACGACTACTAATTCAGCACATGATTCTGAAGGAAACAGCCGTACTTCAGTTCCACTTGAACTTGAGGATCTAATTGATAGAGCACTTGAGCTTGGACCTGGAAAAGTTTCACGCAGAAATTATGAACAAACTTCCCAACTCAATCGGTCTGAGGAACCTAAGCCTGAAGAGGCAAAGGTTGCTGTCAGTGATAAGCCCCATATTTCTAAAGCCGAGAGGAGGAAACTAAAAAAAGGCCAGAAAACTGGTGATGGACTGGGTGTTGCTTC
Source organism: Mesembryanthemum crystallinum (assembly GCA_030267885.1). Taxonomy (NCBI): domain Eukaryota; kingdom Viridiplantae; phylum Streptophyta; class Magnoliopsida; order Caryophyllales; family Aizoaceae; genus Mesembryanthemum; species Mesembryanthemum crystallinum. Next base: position 15,662 of record BSSO01002864.1, read on the forward strand.
GCAGGGAAGAGATTTAAATGGAAATAATCCTTCGATCAGCCAGCCTGACAAGAAAAATTCATTGGCAGCTGGTGGAAAAAATGCTCGTGGACAGAAGGGTAAGCTGAAAAAGATAAAGGAGAAGTATGCTGATCAGGATGAGGAAGAAAGGAGCCTTCGCATGGCTTTACTTGCTGTGAGTAACTTAATTTCTTAGTATTAGCTGAATTGGTTTATGAGACTCTAATTGCATCACTTTAGACCATACAGTTTCTGTTGTTTATTGGGGAGCTCACCTGGGATTATTTGAAAGTAAACCTCAAAAAATTAGGCTATGTTTGGCACACATAACTAGCTCTTAACCAAAAGTTACAGTTTGAAGCTTGCAGCTAGTTCTTTTAACTCTTAGCTGTCACACAGTTTGTGAAGCTACAATTATAACTAATTTTTGGAAGCTACCCGAGTACCTATACTGGTTTTCAATTTGCAGCTATAGCTAGTTTATTACCATTTCAAGCAACTTCCAACTAATTTCATGAAGCTACAGCTAGTTTATACCATTTCAAAGCAACTTCCAACTAATTTCATGAAGCTACAACTAATTTTGCCAAACATAGCCTTAGAGACTTTTTAATATTTTTCGGCCAAAAGCCACAAAGACTGATGAAAAGCCACCGTATTTTGTATCATTTCAGTTTTGAGTCAGTAATGTTTATTTGGCTACACATCCAACAAAATATCCCCATCTCTCTGTTACCATTATCTTCTGAACATATATCTGCCTAATCGGCCAATGCTCTCCAACATAGGGCAGTGGTGGTTTGATAGCACTAGAATAGTATTTTCACATGAGGCTGAGCAGTATCCTCTTTCTTACAATACTCTTGAGGTGCTCCTCCACTTGTGCTACCTGACTCTTATATGATGGATGATGTCATCATCGTTTATTGCCAGTCTTAACTGCGACAGAACATTATTGGTTTCCGAAAGGAAGAAACAAAGAAACCTTGCATTTCACCGCATCTATGTGGCTTGATCATCAAAGATACCTGATGTTGGTTCTGGTCTGATTTTCGATGAAATACTGCTTATGATTTGCTCTGAGATCCAAACTTTTCTGTATTACAGTCTGCTGGCAAGGTGAACAAGAATGAAGATGACACCCAAGATCAAATTCTTGCTACAAAAGCAAAAGCAAAAACTGAAGCTGGTGCTGGTATGTGTCTTTGCTGGTTTTCATCATGTTGAACTCTCCCTGTTGTTTATGACTGTTGATAATATGCATTGATCAACATTATGATTTGCTATTCCAGAGTCTAGGCTGACTGTTTGAAACCATATGAAGCTGGATTAATATCTTTCAATCCTTGTCTTTTGGATATACCATGAGGTTCTATCTGTATGGCTAAAGACCTTACCAAAAGTTTAAGAAGCTTCTTTTTACTGATTTAGAAAAGTTCTATTGGCTTTTGATTGTTTAGTAGTTAGCCTTTCTGTTTTACGCCTCTCAAGTAGGGTTCTTAGATTTGTGGGAAGGTTTTGCAATACGAGAGAAAATGTGTAACGTACCAAGTTCAACACTGGGACATTATGACTGGTTTAAAAAGAATCAAGCCTCTTTACCCAAGCAAAGAGGGATTCCCCTTTTGGGGATTGAGTGGATCTTTATTTGGTTTTCGGCTGGATTATAACAACTGGTATCATAACTCATCTCATCCGAAGTTTGAAGCCATCCATATAGTTTGGGTATGGATCAATGATCTTGTGATAATGTCGTTGTGTGCTTCGAAGTTCGAGAATTTGTAGCAAACGCAATTCCTACATTGGATAATGAGGGTTGTGCTGACTTTAGAAGACATCAAGCCTCTTTGCCAAAGCAACAAGACCGTATCCTTTCTGGCTCAAGTTCACCCTTCTAAAGGTTGATTTGAGGTTTCCTAGAGGATTAATATTGGAGAAGTGTTGAGTTAGGTCATTATACTGTTGGTCATAGAGTTTAACTCTCTTTGCAATGTGTGTGCCATGTTGGGATCAGAATGCGCTATGGTGCAACCTCCATGCACCCTTGGTCTAACAAGGGTAATAATTTGGAGGCTGATAGGAGAGACGTGGTGGACTTAAGCTTCCTGTACACCCACATGCTAGAGAGGATCTATTGGCCCACGAGAAGGACGTGACATTCAGTAGTGGGAGAAATTGTAACACCCCAAGTTTCACATTGGGGAGATATGACATTTATTACTTGTATATAAAGGGGTACAAACCCCTTTATCAAAGTAACAAGGCCTTCCTCTTTTCGGGCTTAAGTGGATTTTTGCAAGAGCCCATTTTGGGGGTTTCTGCCATAGT
>BSSO01002865.1:0-17987 GCA_030267885.1 Mesembryanthemum crystallinum
TCACAACCGTGCCCAATTACTAACAAACTGTGTGCTTAAATGCTTAGCATTAATTTTGAGCTTACGTCGCATAAACGTGGAATTTGTTTTAAATTTTTTTGCATACAACCACACCACAAAATGAACACTAACATAAATAACATGATTAATCATAAATCCAAAAACACACTTACATTTGTCTACTAACCAATGCAGGTAATAACAAGCAAATACACAACAAGCTAACAAAAATCCATCTCAGCCTTATCCGACTCCGGAACCAGTCCCGGAACCAGCCCCCGAACCAGTCCTTGAAGTTGACTTCGGGATATCCTGAGATGAAGGGATCTCCTCGATCCTCCACAGCAGCCAACTTGGCTCTACAATGCGCACTCCGCTCCCCGGCCTCTCAATCGGAAGATCCTCCCAAGCCATTTCCACATGATATTAGCTCTCTATATCAGTACGGAAAAATGACCCAGCCTTGGCAACAAGATCATCAGACAAAATCGGGGCGTCAGGACGAATCGGCACATCACCGAACGAAGAGCGCGGCACGCAACTAAAAGATGTCCCCGACATGCTAAGGGACACCCCCAGCATCCCGTAAAAACCACCACTGGGACGGATCGCACTGATCCCATCAAAGAAACTGTTAGGTGGCATCGAATCGGCATCGAGGGCATGTTTCGAGGGGCCCGCCTCATCTTGCACCCATCTGAAAGGAGACACATCAACCATTCCCCCACCGCTGCCTACTACCGAAGCACCCGAAGTACGAAAGAAAGGACCTGAACCACGACCTCCGAAGACGGGAGTTCTCCAGGCTAAACCACCAGTAGGCCCCCGAGTGCCAAAACCCGCCCCCTCAGAAAGGAGCCCGTGGAATGTGCGGACGCGGGTGCGGGACTCCATTTCACGCGGTGCCCCCCGGCATTCGATGCCATCGTTCGAGGGCCGGCTAGCTACTTTTTACTTGTTGCTCCATTCCGATTTTTTTTAATAGATGTCAAAATCATTTTTATCATGTTTTGCTCGATTTGTTTTGCAAGGTGAAGAAGTCGCCACCGTAATTTAGGAATACGGAAACCGTGATGGCTCCAACCACGGATATCTAAGGAGATACCATGATCGTGCCAAATTGTGACTTCGATGCCCAAAGAAGGGAGATGCCGAGTTCGGGAATGTGGATTCTATTCAAATGATTTCAAGATAATGCAATTATGCCATAAAGAAGGAGTTTCTTTGCAAAGGTGGCCACTTTGATGATTAGCAAGATTTCATGCGATTTGGACAAGAATTAATTAAGTGAACATGCTAGGTTTTTAAGCAGAGATTTGGCCGTGTGTACAGGAAGGTTCAATTCGGGAAATGTTCAATTTGCACACAAGAACATGATCAATAGAAAAATAACCATTTTGTTGATCGCCCTTGGGATGGCTATCTTGGATCGGAGCTCCCTTGTTCGAATCTTCCTCAAGTTAGTGTTTGGGAATGTGTTTTTTGTGGGTTTAGAAAACCTTTAAACAGTTGAGATTAGTGTTTAAAGTTCCTTGGTTGCTCTTTGCTAATCACAATGGTGTTCTTAAGAATGATTTGTTAAATAGATGTAAATTCTCTTAAAAAGGGGTCATATGTTTCCAAATGTGCTCTCTTGATTCTCCCCAAAGTCCTCCCTCGAATGAAGGGGTTTTAGGACATATTTATATATGCTGAAATGCAGAAGCAGACAAGCTGAAATAGGCCCGGGACCACATTTTCCCACCGTCAGACCGGTGCTGAGACTGGTCTAGCGGTGGTGAGACCGATCTGGCGGTGGGAGCGGTCAACGGTACAATTAGTTTCTGATTGGTCGAGAACTCAAACGTACATTGTACTTAAAAATCCCAATATGATATGTATCCACGGATTTGGGTCCATGAGATTCACGGGGGAATTTGGGTGGATATATGATCCGTTTACCGCTCCATGCTCGATTTTGTACCGAAATATAAATACGTCCACAACTTTTGATCCAGGACTCCGATTGAGGAGCCGTTTGATGTTTTGGAAAGCTTAGAGCAAGGGCTAGAAGGTGAGGGTGAGATTTGGGTCTTGTCTTCTTGGGGTTTTTCACTTGAAGAAGGGAGCCCATTACTTTCAAGCGTGCCATGTTGCTCGCCATAGGGCGGTGGAGGACGTAAGAGACACCGGGAGGGGTGTCTATAGCGGGTAAGAACCCACATGAGGACCCTACATGAGTAAGAGAGACGAAAAAATACGCATAAAATCACGATCCACACACAATAAGGAAGACGCAGACTATCACCTTGGAAGCTACACCCTGTCCTTTACAGGACGACTGACGATACAGCTTCTTCAACCATGCCTTGCAAGTCTCAAGCATGGCAACCATCCGTCATCTCTGCTCTCTGTTGAACTGCAAAGAAGCAAAAGGTTGGTTAGAATGCATGAAGGAGCACACAAACTCCCGAACAAATAAGATGTTTACCCCTTGGCGCCCCCGTGGGATGGCGGCGTCCAGCATCTCCTTCGGAACCTCAAAAGGGGGAGGAATCCGACGGATACGACCCCCACGCTCATCTACATCCTCCACCTCAAGGACAGAAAGCACATCTTCGACCTCCCCACCTCATAAAGAGCCCAAACTGCACCAACAAAATGTTCAACACGTCGCACACAACGATATAAAAGCAAAAACTCATCGAAGGTAGCAAAACAAACACTACCTCTGAACAGAAATTCTCAGTCAAGCATTCCGCCCCAAATGCCTCGTAAGCATCCAAATGAGACATACCCTCGGGGGTGGGCACGAGGTAACCAAAACACGGAGCCCCGCTCATGGCACGACCACGCCAACGCTACCTCAAATACTTGTTCCAGAACATGGAATCGGGTGGATCCCGTGGAACTTAGGGCCCCTTGTAGTCAGGTACGAGCTGCTGGATCACTCTCTCTCCCGGCAGCCACTCAAAACCAAAAGGGTGCGGGACTAACACCCTTTTCTGATCAAACTCGGTGGAGCCCTCCTCGGCCGGAAGACTCCACACGTAACGTTCCCAGGGGAACCACGAAACCTGCACAACACAGGAAAGTAGTTGAAAAACATCCAATGACCGGTCTCCTATCAAACAAAAGGGTAAGTGAATATACCTCATCAGGGGTCAGACTAGCCAAAGCATCGCGCAACTCGTACAACCTCCTGTGCCAATTCAAGTGGCCTCACCAACTACTCGCAGCTGGAATTCCGGGATTCTCCGCCATAATCTTGGGGGCTAGATGAGGGAAATGCTCATACAGCCAAATCTGAAACATGCAAACCACATGATTAGAAGAAGAGCAAACAAACATAAACAAACAAATGACAAGAGAAGGATACATACCTCGAACACCTGCGTTGGTCCCTGGGAGGACACTTGCCCGACAGACTCTGTACTAGGGGGAGTCTCCTCATCCTCTAGTGTCACCCGCATCTTCTTGCCACTTGCGGCACCCTTGCTCAAAGAGGGAAGCCTGGAAATCCCTCTCAAACCACGGATCAGCACACCCTAGAAGGGTGTAACCCAATCAAAAGTTGTCATGTCCTCGAAACACTCCCTCAAGCACGGAAGATAGAAAAGGTGTGTCTTCGACTCTTTGTCTGAAAAGATAGTAGTGCCAAGCAAGAGGGCGATGAACAAACGGGCCACCTGCGAATCCGACATAGCCCCCTTCTCAAGGGAAGTAAAGATCTCACCCACTCCCTTAATAGAAACCTTCGGCTCAGGGCCCACCAACCGCTCAAAAGGCTCACCAAACAAGGCGCGCAGCTCGGTCACATTCCCTATCAGATGATCACCGTACACAAGAGGCTTTCCCCGACACGGGAGCCCAGAGAACACTGAGAACTCGAAAGGAGTAATGGTCATCTCACCCACAGGGAGGTGGAACGTGTTGGTAGTATCCCAAAAGCGCTCTGCCAGTCCCCGAGATATAGCGCAATCTCCTGCTCCCATGATCAGCACGGTATCTACCAAGCCAGCAGCCCTAACCATGGATCTACTCTCCTCCGGCAAAACCGCATAAGTAGGGGCGATCCTCACGACATTACTGTAAACATGGAGAGAATAATCAGCCTCCTGCAAGCAAATGGGAAGGAGTCATGGAAAAGACCAAAGCGTACTAACCCATACAACATGGTCAGTTTAGCACACCACTAAACGCAAAAGACGTCTTTAGCATGCCATTAAAAGACAAAGCGACAAATTCAGCAAAATGGCCCGAAACAAAGGGCTGCTTTCCACATGCAAGTCCTAAGCATTGGACTCCTCTCATCAACAAATTCAGCAAAATGGTGCAAAACAAAGGGCTATTTTCCACATGCAACATCCTAAGCATCGGACTTATCATAGCAACACAACTCAGCAAAATAGTCCGAAACAGGGGGCTATTTTTCTCACACATGCAAGCCCTAAGCATTGGACTCCTATTATCCACAAGTTTACACGAATTCTACGCATGGAATTCTGTAGCAACAAAACATTCAAACATCGAGAAAAGAGACTTACATTCATATGGTGTTCCTTATGTGAAAGGTGCGACTCCAGCTGCTTGGTCATCACTCGGCTCCCACGAGGACCTCGGGTGAAAATCGTACATGAAGAAATCCTTCTGAGGCGTAGGAACCACTTCATCCCTCGACTGTGATGGCATCACACCTCGAGGAAACACTCTAACAAAAACGTCCGGCTCATCACGTCTACGAGGGGCCATAATTGTAAAAGCACGAAATAATGGGATTCTTCAGTTCACACAAAATTGAGAGAAGATTCACTCAAAATACAGGATGGAATTTTGTTCACTCCAAACAAAGCACAAAAATGCCTAAAGTTCACACCAAACTAAGGCATCCCAACGGGTTTAGTTCGAAGAAGATCGAGATTTCGGCAGCATAACGGCACAACCACGCTCATCCCAAATAATTTCAAGAGACTAGTACACACTACTAAGCCAACCACAACTACCATGCAAGCTATACAAACAACATGCAAGCCACGTTCAAAAATTCGCACCCATTATGCAAAATTCAAAACCATGCCAAAATCAATAGTTCATACAACTAAGTGGTTCCTAAGCATACTATAAGCAACAACAAGCAAGAAAGAAGCACAATCAACCATGGTGGGCTAAAAAAACCACTTTCTCTCTCCTCAAGAACTCAAAATTCAAACTTTCCATTCACACCAAACTGACAAGTTCCCTAGCATTACTCGGCATCCACAACACACAAGTCACCAAAATTCAAGCTCGAATGGCACCATACAAGCTAAAGATCGAGTCTTTTCACTCAAAAACTCACAAACATTCAACATGCAAAACTCAAGCAAAATCAACAAAAAATGAACAAAACAAGTTGAGAATCACTTACTAGCAAGTAATGTGATCGATTTGATGCAAAATCCGAGCAAAATGGCGCAAAAATGAGCTTGACGGTCTTCTTGAGGAGAGAGAGAACTAAAGGGGCCGAAAAATGGAGGTTTCCGCCTCCCTTGAGCTCCCCCATTCTTTTTGAACGGGTGGAGGCCAGGCCGGCTGGATCGTGGTACCACCGGTCTGGGAGTACGGGCCCCGGGTTGGCAGCCCAAAGCTGCCAGGCCCCCCAACCTCTTTTTTGGGCGCCTCTCCCCTTTTGCTGCTTCGCGCGCTTCTGACAGGTATTTGGTCCAACCTTCTTCCGCGCCAAATTTTGGAACTGCCCACAGTTCAAAATTTAACAATCGACAGACAATCCATCAGGTGAAATATATCACTTTTACCCACTCACAATTTTTCAAAATACCAATTTTTGGGCCCTGAAAGTTTTCAGATTATTCAGAAAACCCGAGTTCACTCGGTATTCGCAAAATAAAAAATTTCACATCAAAACTGAATTTAATTTGGTATTTTTCGTAAAAGCAAAATTTTCATCAGTTTGAGAGAACAAAATCCAATTTGCTCATCTCATTCAACAGGTGAGCACTCGCCTTTACATACACCAAACCCGATTTAATTCGGTATTTTTCGCAAAAGCAAAATTTTTAGCAGTTTGAGAGAACAAAATCCCAATTTGTTTCTCTCATTCAACAGGTCTGCACTCACCTTTACACACATCAAAACCCAATTGAATTCAGTATTTTTGCAAAAGCAAGCCTTTTTAGCAGTTTGAGAGAATAAAATCCAATTTGCTCCTCTCATTCAACAGGTGGACATCAATTTCAACACTCATTAAACCAAATTCTACTCGGTAATCGCAAAATTAGTTTTTGACAAACCTTTTCAACATTTTGGGAGAACGAAACACAATTTGTTGCTCTCATTCAACAGGTGACTACCCACCTTTACACACATGTCACTCCCCTAAGAATAGTCGGGAAACGGCATTCCAAGTGATTCTGGACTACTTTGACCCTCGCTCTTCCCCGATCTCGGTCAAATTGGGGGCTTCTGTAGACACCCCACCCGGTGTCTCCTAAGTCATCCACGGCCGATGACAAAATAATGGCATGCTTGGAAACGAAGAACCTCCCACAAGCGTGGTACCCTGAGAAGATGTATCCCAAAACTCTCACCCTCACAAAATAACCCATGTTCTAAGATTTCTAGAACTTCAAACGGATCCCCAATCGGAGTCCCGGATCAAAAGTTATGAGCATCGGAAGGTTCCCGCACAAAACCGAGACATGGAGTGGCAAACGGATCAAATATCCGCCGAAAAACCCATGAGAAAGAGCAAATGGACCCAAATCCATGCGTACATACCAGATTAGGAAAAATGTTTACACTTTGACTTTCAGATCTCGGCCAATCGGAAGTTTGCCGTACCGTTGACCACGCTCCCCGTTCAATCGGCCTCAGCAATGGTCAACGGGCACCGAGACCGGTCGAACGATCCCATCACCGTTCGAACGGTGGGACCCCATTTGGCCAGTGCGAAATTTTGGCCTGGAATAGTTGTCAAGCTTTGCTTAATTCTGAAGTCTTGGCTCCTATAAATATGTCATCTCCCCTTCATTCCAAATGGTTAGAACTTTGAACGGATCCCCAATCGGAGTCCCGGATCAAAAGTTATAAGCATCGGAAGGTTCCCGCACAAAACCGAGACATGGAGTGGCAAACAGATCAAATATCCGCCGAAAAACCCATGAGAAAGAGCAAATGGACCCAAATCCATGGGTACATACCAGATTAGGAAAAATGTTTACACTTTGACTTTCAGATCTCGGCCAATCGGAAGTTTGCCGTACCGTTGACCACGCTCCCCGCTCAACCGGCCTCAGCACTGGTCAACGGGCACCGAGACTGGTTGAACGATCCCATCACTGTTCGAACGGTGGGACCCCCATTTGGCCGATGTGAAATTTCGGCCTGGAATAGTTGTCAAGCTTTGCTTAATTCTGAAGTCTTGGCTCTTGTAAATATGTCATCTCCCCTTCATTCCAAATGGTGGACAATTTGAGAGCTCAACATGTAGAAGATCAAGGTGTAATTTAAAACAATTAGAGGGTTCTCAAACACTAATTTTAAGTGTGTAGAACCACCTTTTTGAGGAAAATTCACACCAAGAGAAACCTCATTAGCACCACAAAAGCTACATCCGCACCTCCTCCACAAATCAAACACCCTCCCAATACTCACAAAAGCTCCTAAACCGCCATCAACTTGGGGTCTTTAACTTGAGGAAATCCACATACGAAGGTTTGGATCCAAGGTAGTCATCGTGACGGCGATCATCAAGGGTTATTCCTCTTACATATTCGTAATTTTTGATTGATTCTCTGTGCATGTTCATGTGAAATTAATCGAACTCATATGAACTGAATCTCATTCTTACCCGGCTAAATCTCACCTAAAATAAACGCATGTTCACTTAATTTTATCGTCTTTACAAAGCATGTAAAGCATTGATAAGAACTCTAGGTTTAATTGATGCACTAATCATTCGTGATATTCATCCATCTATTATCCCCATGAGTTCACCTTTTAGATGAGTTTGATTTTGCCAATCAAATTCATCCATAAAGGCGTCAAAGCGACCACCTTCATGAAATTGTGTGAATAAATGCGTGACAACCCACATAGCAAATGTAGTCAAGGGCTAAAATGTTGCATGCTTGTCATAGGAAATAAATGGCAAAATTCACTTTTGATCCATTTGAATAGATTCCACATTCTTGAACCCAAGTCTCCTTTTAGGCAACATGAAGTCATGCCCTATAACGGGAATATGGCGCAATTTGGCTCGATCATGGTATCATCATAGATATTCGTGTTCGATGCCCCCACGGTTTCAATAATCCTAAAACATGGTGGCGACTTCTTTACCGTGGAAAAACAACATGAACAAAGCATGGTAAACAAGGTCACGACAACTCCAATAAAACATAAAACATCATAACAGCAACAAAAGGCAAATTCACCGTGCATGCAGGAATGCGGGAGCGGGCATCCTGGGTCCCACACAAAGCACCTGTTATTTGCATGCAAACTATCAAATGAAGTGTGGAAAATACTTCTGAATTGGCTGGGTATACTTAGAAGACCAGTGTCCTTACTCTAAGAGTTGTAGTGGCTGAAGAGGAAGGCAAAAGGCAAGAAGATGAAACAGAGGGTCATCATAGCAACCTTCTTAGCTGCAATTTATGAATTATTGAAGGGGGCACAATTCTAGAATCTTTGCTGGAAAATGTAGGTGTTGAGAGGTTTGAATTAGAGGGAACGTGAGCAGCACGTGACCGACAACCCGAGTGTGAAAGTAGCGATCGAAACGATTGTAGTCCAAGAATTCCCCTGCAAAATAGAGAAGTGAACTAGCCCCGGGGCCTGCCGGGGAAAGCCCCTCTGATGATCAAGTCATGTCGGGAAATGAGAGAATTTCTAGAGAAAGAGAGAGTGCAGGAGAGAGAATGTGTCCCAGTCCCCTCTCTTTTGAATGAGTGGGGTGTTTATATCTGACGATTAGGGTAGTGAGAAGTAGAGCTTTCATATGGGTAAATAGTGGGCTTGCGTGTTTGACCCAATAAAACCGATCCTATGGACTAATTATTATCATGGGTCTATATAACACCTCAAAAGTTAGCCCATCAACCACTGCTCGTTGCACGTTGTTCGTAGTGAATGAATGGAGTTCGATCTTTAGCTCATGTTTTGCTGGCTAGCATAATTCCTACGAAAGGGTTAATCGTTTTGATCAAGTAAAGGACTTTACGAAAAGGTAAATTATCATAGCTCGATCCTGTTATTCAAGGATACCTTCGAGCTTCTCGCCTCACGAAGAGGTTTTAGCCCCACTATCAAGGCGTATTTAATTTATGAAGTTTCTGATGTAGAATTCTCATAATCATTGACGGTAATTCTTTTTTATCTATCCTCCATTTATGGGTAAAGGTCAAAGGTTGAGATAACCTCTACACAAAACACCAAGATCCCAACTCTAGTAAAGAATTTCATCCAACTTACCTTCTTACCAAAAGGTGAGACAGTATATTATAAGTGGGATTCCAACTAGAATTGGAATATAAGAATCCTTGTTTATACAAAGACAATATGATCAAGACAATATGATCACGATAGTTAAAACAGTATATGGCTTACGGAAAGTAGAGTTAATTCCTTCCAATTAACTTTAGTAGTTTGACCCATATCATGATTTCCTTGAGTAGAAAGATTCCCCTCCAATTGATTTTAGAAGTTTGGCTCCATAAAGGCAATTTGGGAAGCTGGCATATGCCAATCTTCATAAACTCTAAAGCAAAGATCACAGTACTTCCAATATAGATGACATATGCCTTGTTCCATAATCTCATAATTCTTTATTTCCTTCTTCCGCCAAAATCACCAAGGAGAGCTGGCGTATTTTCTTTTTCTTCGACTTTTCCTTCACCAATTACTATTTACCTTTTAGTGGTTACAAGGATAATTCCTTCACCAATTCCTTTACCAACTCACAGAAGCTTACTTCTTTCCCCATTTGTGGTTTCTAATCTTCTGCCCTTCAAACTAATCTTGATTTCACTCTTTTGGTAGCCTTTACGGGAGAAATTTTTGGAAGGGTCAATAATATTTCTTAGATCACTTTTTTGGAAGACTTTTTTGGGAGACCGGAAGGCTTTTTCGGAGGACTTTCTTGGGAGACTTTTTTGGAAGACTTTATAATATCTCCGGAACAAGTCTTTTTCGGAAGACTTTATTCGGAGAGCCTTTTCGGAAGACTTTATAATATCTCTGGAACACTTTCTCGGAAGACTTTTTCATCTAACAGGCATTTCTTCTTGTCTGCAATTGATATATAGTTATAATTTAATCCTTGTTGTATATCGCTTGACTGCCTTTCTTTTTGTGACTATTAGTTGGTTTGAACCAATGCCTTGTTGAACTGCTATTCGGACACCCTTTTGTATTGAAACACTATCAATTACTAATAACTCATAACATGTTTAATTTCTCCACATGGCTCTTTACACCGTTTGCTCAATTATAAAGTAATGAGAAAATTGTATATGTCGATATAGACCAAAGAATTGAGTCTTTTTTCCCTTTCTTCTTGCTTCATAGTCGAAAGGTCTGCTAGTAGGAACGGTTAATCCGTTCTTAATGCCACCAACAGCTTGACAGTACCAGCCACATTTTTTTATTTTTATTTTTGGCGATTATGATATCCGTTGTTAGCAGCTCCAAATTCTTGTGGAAATAACTCTTCTTAATATACATTTCTGAAGGAAAATGGCATTTTGAGCAAAACTAATAAGCCAAAGGCTATTAGCACCACCTTGTTTTGGCCAAATTCCTTTGTTTTCTATGAGTTTTTGCCAATTCTTTATATTGTAGCTGTATTTTTGCCTTTAACGTAACATAGTCTTCATTTTTATATGGAACGATACGTCCTTACCTTCCAAGTGGGACAAGTGAGACACCTTGTCCTTTAAGCATGGCAACTGCGAATTTATCCGGCCATTCCACTGTTAAAAGGGGTGTTTAGTTAAAGAAATCTACCCCAAAACTAATGTTCCGGGGCTAACATACCCTCATTCTAAGTCGATGAAAAAGATAAAGAATGGAGAATTAAATGAAGTAGATGACTCCTATTTTTTCTTCGAAGGGTGGACATTGATCCCTCCTTCCGAAAAATGGTTATGTAGTGAACTCACCGGAGGGTTGCATCGGTGTTTATAAAGAGTCTTTTGAGTATGGCTTTCGATTTCCTCTCCACTCGCTTATCAAACCGATTTTAAGAGGTTATGACATCACAAATGCTCAAGTAGCTCTTACCAGTTGGGCAACTATCTCTTCTTTTATAGCAACTTGCGAGATGAAGCGCTTTGTTTACATCTTAAATGTATTCCGGGAAATCCATTCTCTCGAGGCTTGTAAGAACACTGGAAAGTTTTTCTTTGCCAATAGATCCCACACCATTTCTGTAGTGGATAGACGGGATGCTCCCAAACCAAGAGTTCGTTTTTGTAAGGTCTCCTAAAGGTGTATTCAGATGCCGTACTAATTTAGGCACTGCCAACATTGGGACAAATAATCTTCCCTCATTGAATGACAAAGAGAAGGAAACAGTTGAATACTTCAAGTATCGAACGGGTCCTTCCAGAGAGAAACTTTACAGTTGGAGGTCGTCTCTTTCTTTACTTCAAGACGAAACATTTTTATCCGCTGTCGGTTTGTCTCGGATGATGGAACGAAGTATAGATCCATTATTTCCAAACTCCATTTAATCATATGCGTCCATTTTTATTGCCCTTGCTGAAGTCTGAATTCTTTTTCTTATTTTTGTTTAGGTGAAGCTATGGAAGAGACTGATATTGAGGTGATTTTAGCCTTCCGAGCTACCAACACCCAAAATAAGAAAAAGAAGGCATCTAAACTTTTGCAAGTTCCTTCCGGTTTGAAAGCTACTGTTCCAAGTAACAGTAATTAGGTGGCTTTTTGATATTGATACATGCGTACACATATACCTTGAGAAACACAAGCATTCTTTCTTGCCTCCATGTTCACCCTTTTTTTTTATTTAGGGTCTCACCAATCAAGATATGGCTTCGTATCAAGTTATGATCAGCTCCATTGAGGAAATTGTTGTTCCACAAGGCGTTACTTTTGAATTGATCGAACGCGAAGATAATCGTGAACACGAGGAACAGGTTGCAAAGAATAAGAGAAAGAGGGGGTCAAAGAGTATAGACACTGATGAGGTAGCATTGGAAATTGTCGATCCAAGCCATATAGAGGGCGGAGATGAGGGTATAGTCAATGATAATATTAAAGATTGGACACACGACGAGATCTTTCCGATTGACAATGTTCCCTCCCAAAAGCACCCAAGTGGTAAGGCGGGAAAAATGTACTGAAAGAAGTTCTCCCTTCCTTCATCCTTCTTCAAGGAGGATGATAAAACTAGGAAGGATATGGTGTTCCAACTCGAGGAATTCCTTGGTCGTCTTGAGGATAGAGATCATCTTGAAAATTTGGGCTACGATTAGCTAGATCGTACCCTTGAAAGTTTCACTGAGGTAGTAATCATAACTTTTATAAGTTCGTGACATCTTGGTTGTAAAATTTCTAATTCGACAATTTCTCCTTTATGTACCTTAGTGTCCGCTTATTTGCGAGTCTTCGCTATGCTGACTAGCAACGTTCCTTGATCGATGATCAAGATTACTACATCGCGACATCTAAAGGCCTTGTGGCTCAAGCCAAACATGCAGGAGAGAAAATTCACCAAGTTGTGAGTGCCTTACTACTGATGGTGTTTGACGGCCAATGTGGAGTTGGATTTTTCCGTTAGATCTCTTAATAGAGCTTTAGGGGAGATCGGAAAGCATCTAAGCAACCTTGAACGGCTTACTACCAAATTAGATGGTGCCAAATGCCGAGTTCATGGGCTCCAGAAGGAAGCATAGTCTTCGAATCTCCGTGTCCAAGAATTGGAAGCTGAGCAGACTAAACTCCAAGAAGAGATAAAAGTTGTTCGAGAGGCGAGCGAGATTGAAAGAAAACGAGCTCAAGATCTACAAGCCTCCATGGACTCATTCCAGACTCAGCTTAACTTATTTATGCTCCAAAAGACCGAGTGGGAAAATAAGATTTCAGAGTTGAGTAGTCAAATCGTGATGCTTCAAGGATCCGACTCCCGTCACCATATCATTGGCGAGTATCTCAAGAGTCAAGAATATAAGAAGCAACGATGTCTTATCCAGGTCCAAGTAATGGCTTATGGCATCAACCAAGGTCCATTTTGCAACTAAGGCGCTCAAGAAATTGTACCCACAAGGTAACGTAGATGAGTTCGAGCGTCTTTACCGAGAGGAAGACCAGAAAGCACAAGCTTCTAGGAAACAATGAATGTTGGAGGGTTCCAGCTCCGAGGATTCGGACAATTCTGATGAGACTTCAAGTGCGAGCAACGAAAGTGATAGTTGAAGGCGTTTGGTATGCCAAACGTATATCTTGTTTTTTGTTTTTTTTTTCCTGCAAGCATACTAGTATCGTTTTTGTTTTAGTTTGAGTCTCAACTTATGGACAAGTCAATTATTATAACAACTCCTTTTTGTTTGGAAAAAGTATTACGACATGGTTTCATGTAAAGATTACACCGAGCGATAATGTCGGAAACCGATCCCAATGATCGGGCAATATCAAAGAAAAGGCACAAGACATTCGTAAGCTGACATTTTATTAATTTAATAATTACACCGAGTAAGGTCTAGGAAAACGATCTTAATGATCGGACAAAACTAGTACTGAAATTACTAAGGAATGCTACTCCTTTTATTCCATATAAAACTAAAAATGCCATAACTTACATAATAATTATATCATATGAAATACTTTCTCAAATTGTCGGTGTGCCACGTTCGGGGGACATCTTTCTCATCCAATGTTTCCAAGCGGAATGTCCCTGGAAAAGCCTCACTTTTAACCAAGTACGGACCTTCCCAATTGGAGTGACTTTCCCTCATTCATCAGATCGTACAACAGCTTCCATTTTTCTTAACACCAGATCTCCAACTCGAAGGGGTGGTGCTCGTACCTTTCTATTATAATAACGGGCCATATTTTGCTTGTACAATTCCGTCCGGCGGAGAGCATTCCTTCAAACTTCGGGCAACAAATCTAAAGCCTTCTTCATGAGAAGTTCATTATGATCCGACTGAAAGTTTGAAATTCGGAAAGAGGACATTCCGATTTCAACTGGGAGGACAGCTTCATCTCCATACACTAATCGAAAAGGAGTATCTCCTGTGGTGCTCTTTTGTGTCGTTCTTATCGACCATAAAACTCCGGGAAGTTCTTCGACCCACGCCCCCAAGGCTCCGTCATGCATGGTCATAATCCCACAAAGGATCTACTTGTTGCGACTCCACCTGCCCGTTAGTCTTAGGCCTAGCAACAACGGTAAACTTAGGCTAGATGTCAAAACGACCACAATACTCCTTCAACCGGTTACTGTCAAACTGTTTTCCGTTGTCGAATACAATGCCCCGTGGAACCCCAAAGCAAGTTATGGCATTCTTCCAAATGAACTTGATTACCTCTAGGTCAGTGATAGAAGCAACTGCCTCTGCTTCCACCCATTTGGTGAAATATTCCACCGCAACTATGAGAAACTTCCGCTACCCTGAAGCCGGAGCAAATGGTCCAAGTATATCCATTCCCCACCTATTAAATGGCAAAGGTGAAGTAATTGAAGTAAGTTCTATAGCTGGCAACTGTGGTACTGGTGCGAATCGCTGGCACTTATCGCATTTTTGGACAAATTAAGAAGCATCCTTTAAGAGGGTTGGCCAGTAATACCCAGTTCTCAATGCCTTAAAAGCTAAGGTACGGGCACCAATATGATCCCACATGCTCCTTCATGAATTTCTCGTAAGACATAATTTCCATCCTCCGTGGTGACGCATTTGAGCAATGGATAAACAAAAGAGTTTGCTTATAAAGCTCACCTCCATGGAGCACGAATCATTGTGACCTCTTCCTTAGTTGTTCAACCTGTTTCTCATCCTCATGCAACTTCCCATCCTTTAGAAAGGACAAGATTGGATACATCCATGATGGGTTTCGCTATTCATCGATATCCATCACCTCTTCCTTGTGGGTACTTCTTTTATGTAGGAGTTCCCAAAAGATCGATCGAGGAGTATCATTCAGAGAAGAGCTAGCTAGTTTGGATAACGCATCAGCTTGCTAGTTTTCGGAACGTGGGATGCATTCCACCGAAAAGCTTTTCTGATTTGCAATTATTTCTGACACCCTGGCCTTGTAGTTAGCCATAGTCTCGTCTTGAGTCTCGTATTCTCCAATGATCTGATTAACCACCAATTGTGAGTCAGAGTAAACCTTGCTTTATTTTCTCAGCTCCCGCTGCCTGACACATTTGTATTCCGGTGATTAGGGCTTCATACTCCGCTTCATTATTGGTAGCTGCAATGGAAAATCGAAGTGCATATTCAAACTTTTCCCCTTCCGGAGAAGTCATAATCAGACCAGCACCTCCCAGCCGAGCTTGATGATCAGTCAAAATATATGGTCCAGGCTTCATCTAACTCGAGGCATTCTTCTGATAGCGTGCACTCTGCAACGAAATCTGCTAGGACTTGAGCCTTGATGGCCTTCCATGGTTGATATTCTATTCCAAAACCTGATATCTTGACCAACCAATTCAACGACCTTCTTCAAAGGATGATCAGTGAGAACAATAACTTTGTGTGATTAAAAGTAGGGTCCCAACTTCCTGCTTGCTATCGACAATGCATAGGCCACCTTCACGATCGGAGAATACTTCAATTCCACTCCTGTTAATGCATGACTAACATAATACACATTTTTTTGTTGACCATTCCGCTCGGAGACCAAGACTGCACTCATCGCACCTTTGGACTCTGCCACGTATAGATAGAGGTCTTCACGTGGTTCCGGTCGAGCCATCTTGGGAAGATGAGCTAGGTAGCTCTTCAACTCTTCGAAAGCCCTCTGAGCATCGCCATACCACTCAAAGTTCTTTCTTTTCTTTAGTGCTTTGAAGAACGGCAAGCACCTATCAGCCGATCGAGACATGAACCTGCTTAAAGTTGCAATACACCCCGTCAATATTTGCACATCTTTAACTGATCGTGGGGGTTTCATATTTATGATCGCTTGGACCTTCTCAGAATTTTCCTTGATACCCCTTTGATCCACCATGAAACCAAGGAATTTTCAAGATCGAACCCCAAAGGCACACTTTTTAAGATTCGGCTTCATTTTATACCGCCTTAAGGTTTCAAAGGTTTCGCTCAGATCGGCTTCATGACTTTCTTCTCTCAGGCTCTTTACAATCATATCGTCAATGTAGGCTTTCATGTTCCTTCCCAACTGATTCGCAAAAAATTTATTAACCAACCGTTGGTACGTAGCTCCAGCATTCTTAAGACCAAACGGCATGACTTTGTAGCAATAAAGCCCTCGATTTGTGATAAAAGTCGTTCGCTCTTGATCTTCTTCGCACAAAGGGAGTTGATGATAGCCTGAAAAGGCATCCATGAAAATCAATAGAGCATGTCCCGCAGTAGAGTCCACTAATTGATGTATATTGGGCAAAGGAAAAGGATCCTTCAAACATGCTTTGTTTAAGTCAGTGAAATCAACACACATGCACCAAGATCCATTCGGCTTCTTTTCCATAACGACATTTGCAACCCACTCCGGGTATTGACATTCCCATATAAATCCAGCTTGCATCAACTTCTGGACCTCTTCATCTATTGCCTTGTTTTGTTCTGGTGCGAAATGTCGTTTGTTTTGCTTCACGGGTTTGTATTCAGGTTTTACGTTTAACCGGTGAACTATAACACCAGGGTCTATGCCCGACATCTCCTCCATCGTGAAAGAAAAAACATCCTTAAACTCCCTCAATAATAAGATGAGTTTCTCCCGAACCTCTAGCTCGATCATTTTACCTAACTTCACAGTAAGATCAGGATGATCATTGTCGAGTATAATATCTTCCATCTCATCGAGGGGTTCCGGTCTTGCTCCGAACTTTTATCTCGCATCCAATTGTCCAACCATCATGATCTCTCCGGCCGGTAAATCAGTGTTCTCATCAACCTTCCTTTTCTTGGAGGTTTTAGGCTCCTCTACCTTAAAGGCTTGCTTGAGGTTCCTACAGTAGCATTCTCTACCCGTTTGCTGATCTCCAAATGTTTTACCCACCTTTCCGTCATCGCGTTCAAATTGCAACTCTAGAAGGTAGGTGGAGAGTGTGGCTTTCAGCCGGTAAACGTAGGTTTGCCAATGATAACATTATAGGAAGTGTTAATATCAACCACAAGGAAGTCTACCGTAAGGTGACGTCCCTTGTTTTTCTTTCCAACTCGAACAGGTAACTTGATTGTACAAATAGGGAATACAGAGTTGTCGCCGAACCCCACTAATGGGTTACTGACGGGAACCAAGTCGTTTTCGTTATACTCTAACTTCTTCAAAAAATCAAGGGTTATGACATCCGCAGAACTGCCACTATCAACCAAGACCCTTCTTACCTACTTATTAGCTATTTTCACCTCGATCACCAAAGGGTCATCATGGGGAACTTGCACGCCCTGTCCTTTCTTCTCCGAAAAAGTCATGTCTGGAGTGGGTGTTTTTGGTTCTGTAACCATCACCTGAGTCTTAAGACTTCTGAGATGAGTTTTACAAGCCGTTGAATTGGATCCACCGGAAGCAAACCCACCGGATATCATCATTACCACATCAATCGTGGCTCGATCGTCATCTCGATCTTCTATGTCACTTCTTCTAAATCTATCTCTAGGCTGCCGATCAGGTTGATCGACCTTTCCACCCCTTAGGTACCAGCTGAGTTTACCGGCTTCGGCCAACTCATCAAGAGCTTTCTTCAAATCACTGTAATACCCGTCTATTTTCTTAATTATAGAAAATGATTTATTTATCTTATGGTGGAATAATTATTCAATTTATGAATTTTCAAATATCAAATTTATATTATTGAA
>BSSO01002866.1:0-17985 GCA_030267885.1 Mesembryanthemum crystallinum
GGAGGAGGTGGTGGAAGAGGGGGAGGTGGAGAAGGAATGTGAAGGGAAAAGTAGAAGTTGGGAGAAGCTTGGCCAAACGGGCCCTTAGAAATATATATTACTAGTTGGCTGTAGAATGACCAACTAGGAATGTTGATGAACCCATCATCCCAAGAAAAATAAAAATAAAAATCCAAACGCATCCAAATCATTAGGTCCAAAAGAATGATAAATGAAAAGTCAATTACGCAATGAAGATAAACAAATCATTAGGTCCAATGATTGAAATACTTTAAAAAAATTAAACTAAGCTGTAATTTGCAGATAAAGAGTAATATATTAATCCAACATATGGGAAATGCACCTCCACAAAGTGCATAGGAGTCAACAACAATGCAGCATTGAGCAATATCATTCTGATGAAGCCACTGACTAGGTGTAGGAACTCTTGCAGGTATCTCAGATTTTGCTCCTGCATTGCTTATTATAGACATTCATCTTGTGAGTATAAAGCACCTAACGATACAACCACAGGTCGATAAGCTTCTTCATTTACCAGGCAGAGATGTTCACGGATCCTATAAGTGCAACGATTAGCTAGGAGAAAGAGCATGCAAAGATCTAAAAGCTTGTCTTGTATCGAAGTTGCTTAAGTAGTTAATTCTTGGAAGTAAAACTACTGATGGTCTGTAGCATGGTAAGAAGAAGAAGCACCACCGCGTAGATGACAGAAATAGTCGACCATGGGTGGCTGAAGTAGTTGCGCTTCAAGATAGCCTTCCACCTATTCCACGACCTGGTAGCGTATTCATTCAAATCTGCACTGACACTGTGGTAATAAAACTGACCAAAATTCATTGATACGTTCTTGATCATGTTGTTGAAGAGATCTGCCACCTCGTCATTACTCCCAAGATAATTCTTCATTATCCCATTCTTAACAAGTATTTCCACATCTTTGGAAGTGTCGATTAATTGGTCAAGAAAGGTTACATAATCAAGGAAGTAAGAGTCGAAATAATGACAACACTGTTCAAGCATCATAATGCTCCGGAATCGAGATTCTGTTGAATCGTGAACTGTAAACTTCGGAATCTCCAACACCCCCTTGTTAACAATAAATCTCACATCAAGTAAGTGGTTGCTTTCGCTTGCCACAAACTTGACTCCAGCCGCACTTAGCTCAGAGGCAGCCATAGGGAACTGAACCTTGCGCTCATCATCAGGAAGTTGCCCTCGAAGGATGGAAGGCATGAGGCAGATCCTTAGGCAATCAGCCAGATGCCTAATGGTTGACCGCTTGTTTGTAATTATTTTATCAAGAGTTGTCTCATCTATTCCAAGGTTGAAGGAAGATCTTACAATTGCAAAAGTAAAATGGATGAAGGGAATGTGGTTCATACCAGCAAATGCTAGGTTGTATAGTCCCTCGAGTATGAAAAAGGGCACTTGGTTCTCTTCTCGATATAAATCCCGGTCTACTTGATTGATCACCTCCATCTTATGCTTTACAACATCACTTCCATCAACTGTAAAACATAGAAAGAACTCTATAATGAATGCAGCGTCAAGCAATAGCATTTTGACGAAGTCGTTGCTGGAAAGGCTTATTTCTTCCGCATAATATTCACGAGCTTCCTGTTCTCGTTCTCTCACGAAGCTGATATAATACTCTAAAGTGTAACCTTTGATGCCTCGTTGTAGGAACACTTCCAGGTGTCTCAGTTTTTGCTCTTGCATCGCTTGCAAGCGTGGATCTTGGGAGTAGAAAGGACCAATTGAGACAATTGAAGGCCGATAAGCTTCTTCATTTACCTGGCGCAGATTTCCAGTGACTCTATAAATGCAACGATTAGGGGAAACAACACGCAAAAATCTGAGCTCAGCTCGTAATGAAGCTGCAATACATTCCTTGGCTTCATCTGCCATCTTGGTATGCAGTCTCAGTATGTATATATACACCTAACAATTAATAGACAACAGGTTAATTCCTGGATCACTGATTAAGCGAAACGTGCAGGGTAGAGCTCAAGAAAATAAGACAAATTCACAGGCTAAGGTTTATGTACAGATTTTACTTACCACTTACTACTTATTTGCTCCTTTTTTCCTTTTGATCAGCTTCATCAACATCCAATGATTACTACTCTACTATGTATATACTAATAGCCAACCAGAGATAATGTTCAAGCACCCCATTATTACAAGAAAACATAATATATATAACTTTTTTTCAACGAACCAAAATACTTTAGTATAATATACTACTATTAATATAAGGAGAAGTTGCAGTTCCAACAGAAATGTAAAAAATTGAAAATGAAAAGCGCGTTATATGATCAAGATAAACAATTTGTTACGGCCAATAATTAATTAAAATAATTAATTAAATTAAACCAAGCTGTACTATGTAACTAAGAGTAAAATATTACACTTTAATTCAACTAATAATTTACTCAACTAAACCAACTATTGCTAGATCATGGTGTTTATTCTCTTGTGTGTTTATTGTTTAACTTGTGAATCGCTGCTTATGCAGGATTCCAACCCTTGTGAAGATTTGATTGGTAAGGCACTCAAAAAGTCAAAAGGACACTAAACAAACGGGTTACTTCATGATAATTTAGATTAAATACATAACTAATTAACTATTGCTCCTATTACATTAAAGCTTACTTTATTCACTACTCTAACGGTACTGTGTAGGAAGCACGATCACTCCTGATATTTGGAGACAAATCGTGTCAAGTGTTTGACACAAAGACACAACATGACACATGTTTGACACATATTAAGCTTCTCACACTCTATATGTTGACGCTTTGCGGTGTCCATGTAATGATGTGCCCGTGTCTTTGAGAGCATTACCCCCTGCAAGTCTGCAACATTGGTAGCTGCTAGCAGCAGCAGCAACATGGGCATAACAGATCATTGAGTAGTGTAAATTTCTCAGGATGTTGCCCAACTGTAATTGTATCAAAGGGGTTCACTGACACTCAACTATCAATTGCATTAGAACCTATTTGGCATAAAGATCGTAATAAGGTCACCAATAATTGAACCCAATGGACCTGAAAATTCAGTTTCAAGAAGTAAAGAAAATTTAATTGAACAAAACCAGCTAGAAACAAACAAGTTCATTGTTCAATCACAACGCCGTTTAAGAGTTGCAACAGTAGTTTAAATGACCCTTGTCTCAAACATCAATGTCTTCACTAGTTAATACAACAGATTCTTACCATTGAAGATGGCCTAAAATCTTTGTATGCTTGGACACATTTTGGATCTTGGAACACGAAAGATAGGCACAAGCAGAGTATGAATGATGAACCCATTGGACTCATTTAATTACAATACAGACAATAGCCTATTCAGTATCAATCCATTCTATAACTAATCATGGAAGCTTTCCCATCAAGAACACAAAACAAAATAAAAATATCTAATATACGTGGTCACATCATGATTTTATTCACCTGTTCAAGCTTGCATAAAGATATACTTCCGAGAATCAATGAAAAGAATACATTTTCTGACTGAATTGAAGTGTTTTCCATTAGTCATGGCTGTTCCCACTTAACTTTCGTAATCTATATTGAGTATGTTAATGTCTGTGTGTGAATACTTGTTTGAAAAAATAGAGGGGAAGGAAGGGAGAGGGAAAGGATGATTACCAGGCAAAGCATGGCCCCACACATGGCACTGCAAGCAAAGGAATCATATTGAACTTCTAAGTAACATAATCGGCCAATACCTTGATCATCATCTTACGAGTGTCACACAACTGCAAAAAGCAGGTCAAGACTTGGTAAGAGTTGGCCGACATGCGTAAGGGCTACATACATATCTTTGGAACATACCTCAAACCCCATAGAACAAACCTCAAGTTTGGCTTGACAAATCATGCAAAAGTCAATCAACTATGCTTACAGATTACAATATTAAAGCACAAGCAAAAAAAAATGATGAAAGATTGAATTGTGAGCTTGAGCATCAACAGGATAATTCATGTTATACCTGAAAGAAGAGATGCTGGCAACCTAAACACCAAGAAAAACACTAAAAACAAGAAATCATCGCCTATCTCTTCGGAGCTCAAAATATTGAATGAGCTGGAACAAAAAACACAAGATTAGATCCACAACAATAGTGTTATAGAACAATAGAGCGAGAAAGTTGCTCATATTAGTCATTTGATCCCTAAACTATTTGTTTAGCAAGCATAATCACTTTACACTAACTGCAACCACAAAATGTCACCTTGAAAGTCAATGACGCCTAGAACTAGAACTGTTCTGCATCTGTAAAAGCTGTTCCAAAAATACCAAAGACCATCCTTCTCCGACTTGCGCAAAGACTTTGTGATTTAGGGAATCCATGTATATGCTTGCACTGCCAAAGCCATATATTTGGTGACCATCTTGTAACCTGCCAGGTTTAGGCTTAAAGAGCAATCCATGCTGCTGTGCATATTCTTGTACAAATTCCTTCAAGCTCATTTCAGGCACATCATCCATCATAGATACACCAACGGGGTTTTGCTGTTGAGCACGTGCAGCTGCTGCCTCGAATTCTCTTTGCTCACTTGCCCTGAGATAGCTAATGTTGTCTTTCAGATCAGCTGCACCACCTGCTGACCTTCCACAGCCTGGTTCATCATGTCAAGACCAACATTGAGATGGTGCCGTATACGTTCGTTAGCCAAAAGTTCAGCCGGAATAAGGTTTTTCCAGCCAAGATACCATTGCGTAACCTCCTCAAAGTTTGGGCTTGAACAGAGCCACTGGTACAACATTTGTTGCCATTTGCTAAAGAAGTGAACTTCCAATAAGCTAACCATATGGTGAATGGGAACAGCAGAAGCCCAAGTCATAACCCAGTTAAACTGATCAAGCTTCTGATTCACAGGATCGACTTGGAATTCCTGCATGACATCTATCAACTTGGGAAGGATAGACCGCACAATGAGCTGTTCCCAACTTGCAGCATCAAATACAGTCTTCCAAGGAGATAAAAGAGCATACGCCGACACATCACTAGGATGCCATGCTCGAAGGGCATATCCCAATTTAATGCGAATAGCTTCATAGAGACTCTCCAGCTTCTGTCCAAGAAGAGGAAGCCAAGGATGTAGCCAGACATGAATTGGAATGGTTTCTCTACAAGCATCCCATGAATTTACAGCATCAGCCAACTTTGGCATCACAATCATATCAAATATTGAATGAAGCACTGAAGAAGGCAGCAACTTCTCCCATGAGTCTAGAAATCGAAGCATAGGTTCAGGATCCCTAGCTTGCCATGTGTTTATGCCTGCCATTCTCACTGCAGGAAACACAACTTCATTAACCAACTGGGTATAAGGAGATGATGCATCCTCAAAGATACTACTCTCTTCATCTTCTAGCAACAAAGTCCTCCAAGAAGCTACCACACCAATCCCGTGCGTAGGGTTCCGAAGAGGATCCCATCCTTGGAACATCCTAAGTAACAAAGGAAGAGCATAGCAACATGCTATGCAAGACAAGTTACAGAGCTTGTAATCCTCGGCAAACCTCCTCTGAAGGGCTTCAAAACATTTGGCAAGAGATTCCAATGTCAATGTGCCAGACACATTCTCCTCATTAACACGGTCCAAATTTCGAGCTATCTCCTCCACATATTCGAGCTGCTTCTTCTGGCGTAATGCCTCGCTCAGGAGCATTTCCCTTTCCTTTTGCACTGCAACCGCAGTCTCTCTCTCATTCCTCAAATCCCTATCTATCTTCTGGATATCAAGCTCCGCCAAGTCCAATATCAACCTAATATTGTACTGCAGCTCCGCCATGGGGAGCTCATTTTCCCTACCCTTCTCCTCAGCATTCAGATCATCCAAATTTGTCAACACCCGAACCTGAGGTCCCCTCATATCCACCACCTTGTGGATCACCGTCTCCATCCCTTGCTCTGCCTTCAAACCCAGCAACTCATCCGGGGTAGTAACACTCTCCTTCTTCCTACCACGAGCTCGACCTTGTCTCTTCCAAAGCTTCTCCTTCTTGTTCACCAAAACTTTCTTCTCCTCCTCCACTTGAGGCACATCCGCCACGCTAGGCAAGTTCTTGGTCTCTTGGTAGCCATTAAACCCCATACCCATATTCTTTGGCCTCAACTTAACTTCAATAGGAGCAACAATACCTTGCTCATTCTTCCCCAACCCACCACCCTTGTACCCCATCTTCTCTAGCAACTTCAACCCAACCCCACCCACTGAGCCACTTCCCGCCACCACATCCGACCCCCCTTTTGCCCCTCTTATCTTACTTTCCCCACCCAATTCCGACCTCTCACGCCGCTTCTTAGCCCCTTCCTTGATCTTCCTCCCAAAACCTGTGGGCAAGTACTTATTCTCACCATCTTCAACTTCCCCCTCATCCCCACCTCCCAACCCTTTCTTAGCCCAATCATTCGAATACGAAGCAAACCCCAACCCAGAAACCCCGAGCCTGGGTTTGAAGCCAGTATCACTATCATCCTCATTATTCTCCTCCTTGGCATTGCGATCATTAACGCCAGTGGAAGCGAAACTGATCGGCTTAGAGTAATCGTCCTTACTAATAAGACCCCCTTTCTTCCTCTTCTTCTTCCCAATTAAGGTATCGTCATCGTCATCGTCATCATCATCATTAGAGCTCGCAGATGTCATCCCTTGATTGAACGGATTTTTGTTTGCGCTTTCGATAATGAAATTCACCATCAATATACTGACCCCCTTCAAAGTCGTTATCTACCCCGAATCCCTCCATGTCCTGATACTCATCCATTGTTTCTAAAACCCTAAGTATGCAAAATCAATAAAGCTACCGATCAAACTTTCTATGGGAGGTAATTTAGGGAAAATAATGGAATTCTTCAAAACAGAAGGCAGTTGAAGAAATGAATACGAGAAATCGAGGGCAACGAGAACATATAAAAAGATTTTTATCTCATCGTTGATCGGAAAACTATGAGAGAGAGAGAGAGAGAGAGAGAGGGGAATACAAACTTCGAAGGAAGGCTGGAGGTTTGCGCTCGCTTTTCCAACCGCCAGCAACAGCTCAACAGCAGTAGGAGTATTTTTTTCTCTCTTTTCCGAATAGAAAATTTTGAGTAGGGAGCAAGGCAATTAGGCAAGGCCACGAAAGTCTAACATTATTGCCCAGCACGGTGAGGAATTGGGATGGACACGGGTCCATGTGGCGGCCCGACACGATTTTGGCCCGGGTCAACATATTGTTCAAATATATGGCCTACGGAGACACGGATGGTGTTGTGTCGGAATTTTGGCTATCGACTACCCAAATATGGGGAGTAGAAAAATTGAATGTAAGGCCCATTGGTTCTGTCATAGGTTGCCCTAGACGGCAGAACATTATATGACATATGCGGCATAACACGATGATTCATTGGTTATATCTAGGCTGCACTTTGGAATGAGACGGCACAACATGATATGACATAAAGCCCATTGGTTCTGTCATAAGTTGGCCTCTAGGAGCCGCGACTTGGTGGCAAAATACATGCACATCCTCACCCATAGGAAATCAAATTCAGCTCGATGAAAGGCTCAAATTGCTTTGAACTCTGATGGAACATATGTAGTTGGCGCTCCTTCCCTATTGAGGATTACTAGGATTGAACTTGGGGTGCCTTTATGATAGGCATTCTAAGTACTAATGGGTTGTACAATCTTGGTTCTTTTGGTATTGTTATCCATCAATATATGTTGTTTAAGCTTTTGTTATATTACAAAAAGGAAGGTCACAATGCAGTATTAGAGATTAACTATAAACAGGTTCCTCAATTTACTCATGCCATGTTTGAAACCAGTTCATATAAAAGTTTTTGGTTTTTTGGACTTGATTGATGTCCCCGAGTTTTAGACAATTTCACCTACTACTTCATGGTGTAAGAGCCCACCAGCGGTTGTGATGTATATGCATCATTTGGAGCCATTGGTTGTCTTGAAGTTGCAGTTAGCTCACTTTCTATATGAACTTGTTCATTCATCTTTTAGATGACAAATCTATTTCCAATTTCATGGAACTGGCATAGTACTTCGAAGTGACTTTACGTAGAACACTGGATCATCCAATGTTTTCGGCAACTATGAATTCAAACTGACCTTTTGTACAATGTCAAAAAGGACAGAGCGTAGCTACCTTGAGACGAGAATGAATACTGTGGGACCAACAACAAGAACAAGAAGAAAATTAAAAATCATTCAAGTTGAGGATGATACTTTCTCTGTTACAAATCAATAAGGCTAGTTTTTTGTTTGAAGAAATGATACATATGATACATGTAATGATGTAATCTATTTTCGAACAATGTAAATTGACTAAGTTGAGCAAAATCCTTGCACCTCAAAAGAGCTACAAACTGAATTATGGGTTTACTGTTACAAGGAATCGCTTAATGCAGGATGCAGCCATGCGCAACTCGTATCTTCGCAGGGTAAAAAGACGGAAAAAGGGGTCATTGGATCCATCAGCTAATCACCTACAGTGTGTAACTTGATGTTGTTATCTCAGAATGAAAATAGCAGATACATCTACATTTTCTATGCCAAGACCGGATTTTGATGCAGCTTGTTTTGGTGTGGCCTTGCCAGAGAAAAGTGTCAAGATGGCTCAGCAAAAAGATATTTGATCAAGGGAGCAACCACTGCTATGCTTAAACTGTTACCAAGCAATGCATAACTGCAGGTAAGAGCAGTAAAAGTTTGATCAGATCAAGTCAAAGGAACATATAGTTACAGAAGTTGACAGGTTAAAAGTGTAGCCCTTTTCAACCCATCCTAGAAGATGGGAAGTAGGTTACTCTTTTGATTTGAACCTAAGGTGCACCCTAAACCTATTAGATTACGACTGATCTTGTTCTCACTAAGTTGGCTCACGGAGGGGTAAAATGCTCCCAAACAAGCAATTTCTACATTTACAATAATCAAACCCTTGACCTTGCTTAACGAATGAGAGTGCCAAACCACTCACACCAATCACTTGGTAGGAAAAGAGTCTACTTGATGCTAGATAAGTATTGATCCTTCGAGTGATGTGGGTAGTCTTTTGAGTCTTTAATAAAGTTGTAACACTCCCATATCATGACTAATAAAACTTTACTTATCAAAGATAAATGTCATATCACAAAAGCATACATTAAAATAAAGGAACGGTGTCAGGGAAATTCAAGTACAGATTATTACTATTAGGATACTATTAGGATTGTTATTTTGGGGGCAGCCTAAAGTTTGGAAGAGAGAAAGTCATCCAAATTTTCAATGCTTAGTTCAGACCATAAGGTCCATAGCTAAAATCAAGTGGACCATGAATGAAAGTTATTCACATTAATGCTAAGTTCAGACCAGAACTAAAATAAAGTGGATCATGCATATAACATACCGTTGCCGAAGGCTCACATGCTCTGGGAAGCAGAACTCCTTTGGGAAAGAATGCAGATTCGCAACCTAGTTCCACATGAAATAATTTCTTATTCAGTCCGCAGAGAGCAAAAGAAACAGAAAAGGAACATGTAAGTTTGTATGTAATGGTTGACACACCTCCCTTGGGGTGAAATATCTAAGGCCTTGGATCTCCAGTGAAGTTCCCTTACCCTTCAACTTTGGCTGCAAAAGTTACAAGTAGTGATTATAGCAACAGTATAGAAAGCTAATTCGCATCCATGATTGAAAAACATAGATTGACAGGCTACCACTACCAGTCAAGTAAATCCCCAATATCCAACAATCATAAGATTCAAAAACCACAATCCAGCTAAAGAAACTTTTTTCCTATATAACGACACCAACATGAAAGTAGGATGATGTAATCATCATAGCTGTCCCATATCTCAAAGGAAAATTTAAGGTAGAGCAGTACACTCCTAGCAGCTCATCTAACAATTGGTGCAGGACGAATTAGGGAATCCAAGACCAAGTCCCCTTTTATAGAGACCTTAGCTACTGTAGTTCAAAGTAGTTCAGATCACATAAACTTTAGGGTTACAATTATGCTGACAGAAGCAAGAGAAGTATAAGACCTAAGCTATCAAAATCAATTGGAAAAGATATATATCAAAAACATTCAAACTCATATGAATATATCTAATTTAAAATGGTAAGGGTACTTCATGTACTACACACTCAGGATGAGGTTTGGGGGAAATAAAGATGTAAGTAACCTTCCACCCGATGACAAGCAGAGATATCATTTTGGAAATACACTTCCATATAGCACTATTTTAGAAATATTCTGCTCTGTAACACTATTAATCCTGGTTCAACGCTAATGTCCTAGCTAAATGCACATAACAAATCTAGATGATCAAAAGTGTGGTGTCAAACTTCAGAGACATCCATGTTCAGTATCGTTTATACATAGTTCCGTCATCTACCCATCTCATTAACAAACTCTCAAGATAAAAAAAAGAAAAAGAAAAAGAAAAAAAGAAAAAGAAAAAGAAAAAGAAAAAAGAAAAAAAGAGTCTTTTCGACCAAAACTCTGAAACATCAAGCATTAAGAAAACTGGTACTGAAATTAGCATATATAGAGCGATACTTTAGTTTCTAGACAAAAGAAACATTATGCCTAAGCACAACAGGTTTCAAAATCAAACCTAGAATTCAGAATGTAGAAAATGAATCTGCAAGAGTGAATGAGAGACATACTTGGATTGTTGCCAAAAGGGACCCAGTACCCTTGACATAACGATAATAACTCTTTGTAAAGCAACAGCATCGCTTTGAATCCGGATATACAATATCTTAGATTATGTAAGGGATGACCAGAAAAACAGTAGAATGCATTTGGGACAATACATTAAAAGTTATTTAACACAACAATGATTGAAAAGGATACCCATTGCACTTCCCCACCTTTCTATCAAGTTTGATGGAACAAAATACTGATCCAAAGACCTGCCATCAGATCCAACAATTTGATCCCACCTCTGTAAAGTTTCAGATACAGTGGGAGAATCATTTGCTTTGTTTGAAGATTCTTTTTGACCTTGACTGGCGCAACCCTTAAATTCAAGAAACCTTTGTACTGGCTCGCAAGGGACGAGACTCTCATCGTTTCTCTCAGGTGATTGATCAGGTGCATTGCTCATTGAAACATCATCCTTCCCAAACAATGGGCTTGGCGTGTTAAGCAGCTGATTGTTAAATATACAGTACTGAAAACATGAAGGTTTTCTTTTCGCCTGCAGTTTACAGATGTCTATAATTAGAATTCAGATTCTTGAAACTAGAAACATAACATGACAATCTATGCATTCACCAAAACAGCATTTTCTTTAATGATGGGTTTTCCCGTGCCATTAGTGCAATAATTTACATCAAATAAAACTGGACTCGAAACAACCCATTATCATCCAAAGAGTGTAGAAAGTACTCATAAATAAGAAGCATACATGACACAACACCAAACCTACATAATATTTCAAGGGGGTAAGTATCAATAACATCCACCATTTCAATAGGTTTGTCATTTTTCAGCATCCATATCAAGTATGAGTACATGCTTGGACACAATCCTCACCATAGAAGAAAGTAACGGACAGCAAAAATTTAAGTAATAAATCTCCCACCCATCTATCTTTAACTGCAAACTTGCAAGTTACTAAAACCAATTTGCAAAGCCTAACAAAAACCAGATTTTTGATTTCTTAACACAACTATGAATCTAAAGGAAATTTGCTTCTAGCTTGCCAGATACATTCAAATAATAAATTCACAATTTATTGTCATAGATTTCAGCCTACAATCTACAATCATAGAGCAGGATTGCAGGAACACCAAAAGATTCCTTTCTTCTGACAGGGGACAGAAGCATATCAACCCAGGGTAAGCAAACTGAATCCATTGTATCTTTCAACTATACTCCATAACAAGCAAGCATATGAAGACTCATATACCATTTGGAATTAGAATTCAACCCATTGTACAACTAATCAAAGCCACCTTTCCCACGCAAGAACACAGAAAGGACTTGAAATATATTAGGCATGACTACGTCATTGATTCTATTCAGCCTTTTAAGCTTGCATGCATAATGTCAAGTTTTCAAGTGAAGAAATTTGCAACTGAATTGGGGTTACATTTGTCTATGTGCACCTGTTCTGAGAAAGATAAAGAGCAAGGGGAGTGCAGAAGGTAGGAAGATTACCAAGCAAAAGTAGCGTGGCCTCGAGTATGGAACTCCAAATTGCAATGGACTCAGAATGAACTCCTGAGTAACATAACTAGTTTTTGCCAATACCTCAATCATCTTGTTACGGGTGTTTGATGTCTGCAACAAAGAGGTCAGGTACTCTTTGTAAGAGTTGGAATTATTAATTGTGCTACATGCCTAAATTCAATTCTTTGAAACATACCTCAAACCCCACAACATTTTCTACAAAAAGCATGAGTGGAGCATGGGATAGTTGAGGTATAAGCTCAAGAATGTTGAGGAAGGAAAATGCCCGAGCATCACTTGAGTCCTTCTGGAGGCCTAAATACAGATTGTTTAGCAATATCTTGACAATCAAGAAAAAGAAGCAAACTGATCAAAATATCAGACAATCCACCTTGCCTTGTATAAGGTTGACATGGAGGGGAAAGGAGCCAAGCATGTGCTTGATATTTGTCAAGATCAGCAGCAGTCAAGCTTTGTATATTACCCTGTAATAAGAGGGAAGCAATTTTTGATTACCACGAATATCCAAGGAATCAGACAAACACATGAAGAATGCAGTGGATAAAAAAATGAAAACGTAGGTGAAAATAATTCTACATTAAGAAGAGATTTACCTTCAGAAAAGAGATGCTGAGAAGAGCATTATTTTGAACATATAAGAAAGTGCAATAATCTCAAAGGGTAAACAAAAATAAAAAGGTTCTAAGGCGCTCCAAACTATATTCCAGAAACGTATTTAAAAAATCTATTAGGAGACAGACACAGTACAGGAAAAAGATGGATATTATCTTGGTGGATCTCCATTTTATCAGTATACTATCTCTTCCACGCTCCTATCGATCAAATAAGTATTTCAAGTACCATTTTCATATTCCAACAAATAACTCTCTAATATGCATAATTGTCACACAGAGAACAGCAAAACCACAAGAGATAGAATTGTGTTGTAGATCCCCAAAGAATGCTGATTACATTGTGTTGGCTACCAAACTCATCTGCATTCCAGTGCTTCGATGTAAGACGATAATGTGGGCTCCAATATACTAGGGATTTCTCAGTGTATTTTTGGCCTTAAGTGGAGTCTAAACAATAACTGTCTATTCCAAAAGTGAGACTATAACCCAAACAGAAGTTAGTAAATTCCCATAGAAGTTTGCTACAACTGAACAATATATTGGCTAATACACTCATTTCATTTGCCATAGAAATTTCCAAGGTTTTGGCCTAAATAAAAGCGTGCAAGTTCCTGTACGTGTGTCCGTACTATAAACCAAAGGGAACATCACAGGTGAAATGACCGGCCTCATCCCACATTGTTCAAGACTTTTATGTCAAAAATAGGAGACAACTTCCACCATTAAATTCAGACACTTTCACATTTGAAAGCAATCTCAGCATGGCCATAAGAAAACTATTTTCAACTTAGTTGCACTTGTCATGATACTACTGAAAATGCCATATGCAACCCAAAAGAAAATGGGGTTAGAAAATTTCAAAAAGAAATTCCCATTGCATCACTTTTCATCAATCCTTTCTGCAAGTTTTCTTGATATTTCAGATTGTACAAGTTTCAACTCTCGAGTCAGTGCAATTAGAGCTTGTTTTCTTTCCCAGGCCCTAATAGGCGCTTAATTTTGGCATTTACACATAGTTTCTGCCTAAAAAGGACTTATGTACTCAAAAATATACCTAAAAAGCTAAATACTCCACTTTTCATGAGAATTTCACATCAATCATCTACAATTCCTCAAGAAAGTAAAACATACCAAAACAAATTTCAAATAATTTCAATTCAACTCTGAACTTGGTACCTGGAAAGGGCGGTGGCCGAAATTACACTGGTAAACATCGTTTGCGACATCATTGATATCAAAAGCTTCAACTACTTGTGCATCAACCCCAGCTTTCATCAGCGAGTATCTCTGTTCCCCAAATTGAAGCACAAAAATTGTCAGTGAGAGAGAAAAGAGCAAGAAAGAGTGAGGTTTTACTGGAAAAGGAAAGAGAGAAAGAGAGAGAGACCATGCCGCCAATGCCACTGTAGAACTCGAGGACTTTGAAAGGCGCATGGCTTTGTTTGCTGCTGCTAAAACCCTCATCCGCCATTGATGGACCTTCCACAGAAGCAGAAGAAGAAGCAGAAACTACGCAAATGTTATGTGTAACAGAGCGCACAGGTATTGGTTTGTTTTTGCAGCTTCCGATTGCTTGTAAAGGGGGCGGCCGTGCGAACGGTGCGATACAATTTCAAGTTAGAGTATAACTACAAGGGCTTTTCTGACTTTGCCAAATTGGCAAAATTTTGACTAATGGATAATTTACTTAGAAAAGAAAAAACATACACCAAATAATTAAAAAAAAAAAAATCCACATTTCTTCTATGCTAATTTTAAAACTTTTTCATATCAAAAAAAAAAAAAAAATTCTTATCATATCAAGATTATATTCTGAAATACAAGATTTTACATCTAAACGACAAGACTCAATATAATACGTCACGTGGTGTAAGGATAGTGGCTCAACAATATTAAAATGCCCTATATTATTGATCTACATAACTGCATATGGAGAATGTCTAAAGGAGTTCTTCTTCTCTTTGCTATTGTACTAATTCTTGTGTACAATCGTCTAACCGTTAGACGACCCAATAAAATGGTAACTTTTCGCTATTTAAGTGCTACTTTTAGTCACTTATGGGCTACTTTTTATATCTAATAGTAATTTTATAAAATTATTCTAAGCTGTAAAAATGTAACCCCTGAGTCGATAAAAGTAGCCATTAAATTGCGAAAAATTATTCCTGAATTGGGTCAAATTGTATAAAGTAACCCCTAAGTCACTAAAAATAACCCCTAAGTTGCGAAAAGTCACCCTTGGATTAGGTAGTCTAACAGTTAGACGGTTGTACAAGAAAGTTACTCTTGTTATTGTATGATGTCCTTGTACAGTTGTACAACAAAGGGTTGACATAAGTTGACATAGTATCCAAGAAACATGAATAATTAGAGCAAGATTGTGCTCACCTTATGTCAACCCTTTGCTCCTAATGGTAGACCTCAACCCTTTGCTCCTAATGGTAGACCTCTTTGATTGGCATGGTAATTGAGATCACGACAATGTGACTTCATCCACCAGCTTTGTTTGTTTTGTAAAAGAACTGACATTGTTTTGTAAGGATGAAACAACTAGGAAAAAAAAAAAAAAATTGTACTTGTTTTCTTAAAATAGGTACTCTTATATCACTTTTTAATATCATTCTCATAGATCATACAAATAAATACATTGTCTTAGATCATCTCCTTGTTAGTTTTGTAAAAGAAGAAATATTGTTTTATAAGAAGTATGAAAAACATGTGTAATATAGGTCTGACTTATCAACATTTGATTAACCTAGATGAAAATACGAACATATATTTGAACATATGATAGCAAAACAAGAAAAAAAAAAAAAAAATGCTTCACAGTGATGGTACTCATCATTGTTCCTTGCAATTGTTTTAGGAAGTGGATACCAATATAAATATACAAAGATGATCATCTTACAAACCACATTGACTCTATGGACTACCCTACAATTAACAAATGTTAATTCATCAAAAATGTCAACTGCAATGCAAAATCTAATGTTCAACAAAACCCACCCAGCTCAGGGTCGAAACATCATGTACACACAACTATTTAAGTGTGGATATGATCTAACGGTAAACTCTCAATTGAATCCGAAAGACCACAAAACATAGTCAAATTGTCAAGTGTGACTACTCAATTCGTCAATTGGACCTCACCCTCAGTTTCCTCAAACTCTTTAATCAAATCGGGATCCACATTCTCTACAGGTTCCCAAGTAGGTTCCTCAATATCGACCCACTTAACCAAAACCTCAACCACCCCGTCCTCCCCGACCCGTTTACCCACCACCCCTTGGGCCTCAGCATACTCAAGCCCGGCCTCGAAATCCGCCACCAAATCCTCCCCAACAAGGCCACCTTTAACCCACTCATTCTCCCCACCATCCCTCCACTTGACCAAATACTCCACATTCTCCCCTTCCCCTCTCTTCTCCAAAATTCCCTCCACTTCCGCAAATTCAAAAACCGCCCCTTCCAAAGCCTTGATCACATTCTCAAGCCCTAATCTCCTCCCAAACTGCATCGGATTCCCCTTCGGAGTAACGGCCAGGATCTCCTTCGCCAAATCCAACGGCGTACGTCCCTTTTCATCCTCCACCTCCACCTCCGCCCCGCACTCGATCAACGCCCGGGTCGCCTCGGCACGGGCGTACCCGGCCGCCATGTGGAGCGGCGTCAGCCCCCCCGACACGTCCCTCTTGTTGACGTCGGCACCGGCACTAGCCAGGACACGGACACACTCCTCCGACCCGAGCCCGGACACGAAATGGAGAGCCGTGCGACCGTCGCTGTCGATTGCGTCGACGGTGCGGCCGTCGCCCGAGTCGAATATCATGCGACGGAGCTCGTTTGCGTCGGCTTTTTTTGCGGCGGTCCACCAGGGGGTGTCGTACTCTGCAACGACGTCGCTTGCAATGAGATTGGAGGGGACCCAGGTAGGGGCATGGCCGTCTTCCCACTCTATCAGGTACTCCATTGTGGGCTGGCCCGATGGGCTGGCCCGGCTGCCGATGATTTTGCTTACCTCGCCGTAGGATTCTTCTTCGTCGTATGAATCGAAGGTTGAAGATAGTGATTGTTGGGTTTGGTCTTGGCTTTGGACGGCGAGGGTGAGGCGGCGGAGGTGGTGGTTGAGGTGGAGGTGGAGGTGGAGAGGGCGAGGAGAGAGAAAATTGGGAGGAGAGAGAGGGAGATGTTTGAGGCGGGAGAGGTGGGGAGGAGTGAGACTGAGGGACTCCATTGTTGTTGGTGGTGGTGGTGGGAGGTGAGAGAGTGGAAGTGCTGGGAGTGAGAATGATTTGTGGGGAAGCAAATCGGGAGATCTTGTTCTAGAGGAGAGGATAAGAAATCATATCCCTTTTGTGGTGGGGATTTTCTCTTGGATTATAGGCAAAAGTAAGAGAGTAACTAAATTGAGTCTAGCCGACTTGTTGAGTACTCAAAATCAACTCAGTTAAACCCGGTTTAGACTCGGGTTACACCAAGTTAGAGTTGAGATCGTGCTGGCTTGAATGCTTACCGAGACAAAGTCCGAACCTATTACGATGCGGCGTTATTGGCTCAGTTTGCCTCATTTTATCTAAATTAAGTGACACCTTATAGGAATTCAAATGTGTCTATTTAAATTTTCACTCGTTTTACATTTTGCATCAATTATTGATAAGTTGAATTTACAAACTGACAAAGTAAATTGATCTAAGTTTATTGAATTTTAATAGTTTGAACCTATTATGAAGCGGCCTTATTGGCTCAGTTTGCCTCATTTATCAAAATTGAGTGACACCCTATAGGAATTCATGTGTATTTTAATTTTTACTCGTTTTATATTTTGCATCAATTATTGATAGTTGAACTTACATGCTACAAAGTAAATTGATATAAGGTTTATAAATTTTTAATTGTGAATTTGAGCCAGCCACGAGTCTAAACCGAGTCAAGTCCAAGTCATAAAAAAAACTTACCAAGGCGAGTTTTGAGCTGTCTTTACTCGAACTCGACTCAACTTGACTCATTTGCACTCTTGGACACAAGAAATAATGGTAAACCATTCAAATTTAAATGAAATTGGGTTGAGCAAAACTAGCAATAGATGCGAGTTGTAACTTTACAAAATAGTTGAACGTAGAATAAAATAGCTAAAAGTTACATTGAAATGGTAATAAATGAGTTGTAGTTGTGTT
>BSSO01002867.1:0-17985 GCA_030267885.1 Mesembryanthemum crystallinum
GCCAGACACCATTTTTAATATTACACCAAAACTCGGGCACCCTTTTTGAAAATTTTCCTAGAATTTTCTACAACTTTTTGAGAATTTTTATAATATTTTTTGATTGATTATACGTCATTGTGTTAACGGAGTTTTTAACGCCGTTGATGAAATGATCCAAAATGAGACAGTTTTTAAAATTTTAGCTACCTAAAATGGGAATATTGAAAAAATAGGTACCCAAATTGCAATTAGGCCTAACGTCAGTTACCCAAAATGAAACTTTTCCTTTTTATTAACCATAAGCAATAGAACGCGGCCTTGTCGCACGCCAGTAAGATCCTCAAATAATACATGGAAAATTCCCATAGAAGGGGCATCAAAATAAGTAAAATTGTTAGAACAACTATAACTATAACTAGCGAGCCAATCAGTAGCACAATTAGCTTCGCGGTACACATGACGAATTCGGACCTCCCAATTTGGTTCCGTGAGCAGGGCATGACATTGCAACACAAAATAGCAGTGAGGATGCCAAGGAGCTGGATCATCTCGTAAGTTATTGAGGACAACCTCCGAATCCACCTCAAGGCAAAGTCTTTGAATGCCACGATCCTGAGCCATTATTAGACCACGAAAATCCCCTCCTAATTCGGCTCTGACAAAAGAGCAGATGCCGCACTTGACCGCAAAAGCTCCGATGAATGCCCCTACGAAAGAGCAGATGCATAGAGGTTTGAAGCTGACATAGTAAAAGAATTGATCATGTAGTAGATGTAAAACCATCTTAAAAGTTTGTGACATTGGAGATGTCTTGAGTTGTGTATTAAAGTTGGCTTTCAGTTGACTGGAATAGATCGAGACGAAAACATAATCAAATGGAACTTGCAAAATTGAATAAAAAGAACTTGGGGGATGTAAGTGAATGGATTGTAAAATGGCAGTAACGGGATATAGTTAGGTGCCCCATCAAACACATCTAATCAAAGATTTGACGTGGTAATAGTGAAGATGAGATACATCCCAAAGCAACACAATTAATTAACTTAACATATAAAATTCAATAAAGTAAAAAACCACGAACAAATCATTATTATTAAATATGTATAGTTCATACTCGTGCACGCCATTCAATTTATGTGCCTACAATTGTAATATGGTGACTCTATTCAAATTGAGCTCCGGGTAATTGGTAACACTGTTAAAGAGCATATGATTGTGATGCCATGATAATGATGCCATATATATTTATAAGCCCCTCCATAGGTCTAACCCAACAATAGGAAATCTCTTCAACTAACGTTCCTAAATCCTATCACAACACAGTTAGACAACGATAATGCTGGTAACAAAAATAATATCTCCTAAATACAATGTTTAGTATACTAAGAATACCATACAAATTGGGGAAACTATATAATTAGCTAAAATATCTTGGTATATCTTCGACATGTGTCCACCTTAACAGGTCGTGTACATATATGGGTATGATCCTAACACGCGAAGTAGTGGTAGGGAGTGATCTCCTATCCCCCCGAGAAGAAAGATTTTGTAACCATGGACAATTTCATTTAATGATTATGCCTTGTCATGGACTATTAGTATGATTAAAAACTTCCACTGGAAAACAGATATAGAAGAAAAAAAATGTACAAACTAAAAAAAAAAAAAAAAAAAAAATTGGTGCTAAATGTTGCCAAAGAATTACCATTGAAAAACCAAACAATCCCATAAACGGGATCCAATATGGTATTTATGCAAACCAAACTGGTTGGTGCTTGAAATTTGCACCTTTAGAAAAACCAGGAAAAGTGAAAACCGGGAGAAAGAAAATGCCTTAAACCTTTGAAAAGGGTATTTTGGTCATATTATGTCAAAAACTGCAACATTTTAGGGTGTGATTATTTCACTTTAGGCTATGTTATCTTCATGTTATTTTTGATGATATTTATTGATTATATTGATTTTTGATGATTTTCATTGTTTTTTTTTTATTTTGATGATTTTACTGATTTTTGTTGATTCTCTAGATTCGATAGAGAGCGAATTTGTTGATTTTATTGATTTTTGTTGATTTTACTGATGTTTGTTGATTAAAAATAAGTTGAAAAGAACAAAGCCTAACTTTTCGTCAACAACAAATGGATGTAGTACATAACCGTGCTGCGGAAAATATATTGCAATCAATCGAAGCCGAAACAATGGAAGGTAATTATGCAGAGGATGATTGATTCTCTCATTAATTGACAAACTGCAAAATTAAATATCATTAGTGTTTTATATATTATTCATTACACTTTAATAAATAAATTTATTTATTATTTACCAAAATAATTAATATAACTAATTATATTGATATTAATTATTTTTGTTGATTATATTGATTTTACTGATTTTTGTTGATTTTTATTTTTATTTTTACTGATTTTTGCTGAAACAAATAGAAAAATAAACAAAAATAATTTGTAGAGAACAAAGGATTATTCAATCCCATTTAAATTCAATTTATTTCAATTAAATTCAGTTCAACTCACTTTAGATCAAGAATTTACTTTTTTCATGAGAACACTTGATTTTTTATTTCTCCAAATTTACAAAAGGAGCTCAAAAATGTCAAAATGAATCCTCAAATTTCCCCAAAAAAAATTGTGTTCCCTCCAATTAACAACTTATCGGCAAACCTCCGATTGGCGCTCGAGGGTATTTTAGGGGGAAGTGAGAAATAAGGTTTTCCCGACTTCTCAAAAATTGAAAAAAAGTCGATGAGAGAGAGAGAGGGGGAAGAGTGAGGGAAAACGGCAAAACGCTCCTCCCTCTCTTCAACATTTTCGAATCCCCCTTTCATTTCCTCTCCAAGCAGAGTTTTCAATTTTCGATTCCCAATTTCATTTCTCTCCTTTCGAATTTTAGGGTTTTACTTCCCCAACCATTTCAATTCAACAACTCTCTCTCAATTATCACTGAACTCTCCCCGTTAGGGTTCGGGGTTCCTTCTCTTGCAATTTTTTTTCGAATTTCAAACAAAATTCGTCGAATTTTCCCCATTGATTGAGTTCGAATTCGATTGAGCAACAATGGGGAGAGTGAAGAAAGAGGTTGGAAGTAGTAGCAATGGCGGTACCACTGATGTGAGAGAATCCAGGAGTAGGAGAAACGTAGCAGTTGATGCAAGTCCTCATCGTTCCGACGCAAATCATCACCACGAGCAGCAGCAAGAAGGAGACATGGATGAA
This sequence comes from Mesembryanthemum crystallinum, assembly GCA_030267885.1. Classification (NCBI taxonomy): domain Eukaryota; kingdom Viridiplantae; phylum Streptophyta; class Magnoliopsida; order Caryophyllales; family Aizoaceae; genus Mesembryanthemum; species Mesembryanthemum crystallinum. The sequence goes on from BSSO01002867.1 coordinate 3,213, forward strand.
GATGACGTTGTTCTCAGGAGATCTCTCCGTTCTAAATACCTCGCAGTCAAGAACTTACTCTCGGGTATTTCTCTCTCTCTCACGTTCGCGTTGCTTTTAGTATGAATTTTAGTTGTATTTGAACTACTGATATAGATGTTATGTGTAGTATGTTTTGTTTGATTAGTTTGGTATCTTTTGCACATTTGCTTTTAGTATGAAATTTTGGTGTATTGGAACTACTGAGTGTTGTATTAATGTTGCTGTGTTTGATTACTTTATCCATGAACTAGTTTGGCTTATGCATTGCCCAAAAATTGCCTTTGATATTTGGTTGATAGTGAGAAAAAATTGTTACTTATTGCAACTTATGTGTGTGGGAAGTTGTCAACTAAGCGTTTATCTCAAATATACTGTTTGTAGAGGACTAGGACTTGCCACATTGTTTGTTGTCAGCCAAACTAGAACTTAAGTCAGTTCCGGTGGTGTGGCATTTGGCAAGGGGAAATGTTGTGGAAGTTGACGAGGTTTGTTATATTTGCAGGGGGAAGGGAGCACCTCTCGGAGGCGGATCTTGATAATTTCAAGAATATTATCAATGAAGTTGAGAGTTTACATCAGAAAGGTATTATTTGATTCGGATGCTTTTATACTTTCCAAGCATCGTTGTATGTATGCAATCCTAATTACACACGATGAAGCTATGTTAGTGTGGTTTATTAGATTGTCTGGATTGGAAACTTAATTTTAATGGTTACAGTTCTCTTCCAGTGAGCTTTGTTCAGCATATATATTGTGTTATAACTTATAAATGATGCGGCATTAGTTTACACTCTGCATGTTCGAGCTTCACTTGCTCCTATGTGATGTGACAGTGACACTGTAAATTGATCAAGCACGAACAAAACAGGGTTCTCTTACTGTTTTCTAGCTGGTAAAATTTGATTCATTAAAAGAATCACTGTGACTTGAAGATTCTCAAGGGGCATTAGATAGACTGTCATTGTAGGAGGGATATATGAAAATGTAGATACTTTAGTTGGGGGACCGGAGAGACGATGATTTTATTTCTGAAGCATACAAAGTTTATATGAGCATTCTTCAGAAGATGGCTTATTCTGTCATTCATTGTTCTGTTATTGCATTGTTTCAACTTTTTAGTTCTCTTAATTGGAGTTAATTTTGACCATGGTGCCATGAGTGTCGTTACAAGATAACAAGCTGAACAGATCAGAGGAATTTCATTGTTGGGTTAACTTGGTTTACATTTTGTTCCTTGTGCATTTTGAATATCAGTTCAGAGGCCTAGGGAACAAGTGGCGGATGCTGAAGCTTTGTTAGACATTACAAGCAGTTTCGTGAAATCTGTTAAGGCACAAAAAAATGATGGAGTAACTCCATCAGATTTTCTTACGTGTTTGCTTAGGGATTTTGGCAGTCATGGTAGAGCTACTAGCAGCACAGATGGTGCCAGCAACTTGATACTTTGGAAAGATATCGGCCTTGCAGTTTCTCATATATTCAGAAAAGGCACTGGATGTCGCACCATGTAATATACTCGCTGCTACCTTCTGATTTATTGATAGATTTCTGCGGTATTGTTTCTTTTTGGAGTTCATATGTTCCTCTGTCAATTTTCAGGCTTGGGCCAATGGATGCTGAAATGAAGAGAAGGAAATCTGCAGTTCGTAAGAAACATGCGAAGCCCACTGAAGCTGCGCGGCCTGAGGAGGTATTATTTTCCTATTAAATTTTTAGTGGTTGAGGAAGAGCCCAGTTCTGTTTCATTCCCGACTTATAGGGATCGCTCGAATTACATGAGACATTGAATTTTGCTGCCCCTTGAAACACAGTGTCACAGTTTATAAGTCTGAATTTGTAATTGATGTAATGCTTTTTACTCATGTTATTCATATTATTTCTGTTTCATTGTTTTGCAGCTAAATAACACTATGGAAGAGAAAACTGATACAGATAAAAATATGTCAATCATGTTTGGTTTATTGAGGAAGAACAGAAGGGTCAAACTGGAAAATTTAGTGCTAAACAGGAGGTCTTTTGCACAGACAGTAGAAAACTTATTCGCCTTGTCTTTCCTAGTGAAAGATGGAAGAGCTGAAGTTACTGCAAATGAGAGTGGCCACTTTGTTTGTAAGAGCCTCTGCTGATGGACAGTTTTAATCTGTAGTCCTGGTTAGGTTTATGGGTTCACTTCCTGTTTGTTCTCTCTTGGCAGGCCCAAGGAATGCTCCAGCTGCCGAAGCAATAACATCAGGCAGAGTTTCATACTGTCACTTTGTCTTCAGACTTGACTTCAAGGACTGGAAGGTGAGCATAGTTCAAAGTTCAAACCGTCCGCTTGTGTCATTATCGTAGATCATATGTAGTAGTATTCTTGTCAACTCAGTTTGCTCGTTTTTGTGGAAAATTGTTTTCATCCTGCTCGTTTTGGTTGGGACTAAGTTTTGTATCTTTCATCGCCCATGTGTGCAATTTGATAGTCACACACCTAATGTAACAAGAATGGGTTCATCTTCTTGAAACTTTTCTTTCCAAGTAGGCTTATCAATTTTGCAAATTTTATCGATAATGTTTGTTACAAAGTAGTTCTACTAATAGGTGGAGCTACCCCTGCAATTTTGTCGATTTTATCCTCTTTGGTTATGCTATGTTATGGTTGGCTGCCTTTGCGAACTTTAATTACTTGGCTTTGAAGCACAGCTTGTTCTTTAGTTTTTTCTTTTTTTCTTTTCTTTTTTTTTTCTTTTGGCAGTGTAATATATTCTTTTTTTTAGCCTTGAAACAGTTTTGAGTGGTTAATGCTAATTTTGTTAATGCTAACTTTTTAAATTTATGTTTCTTGCAGTAATATCAAGGATTCAAGTGACTTTTTGCACTACATGCCTTAGACCAATGTTCATTGCATGTATCCTTTAAGTTTATTTTTACTTGAAGTTTTGAGAAAAGCATCATAACTTGTTTTGCTGTGGCATTGGCTTTCCTAATTATCAGGACTTTAACAAAAAAATTATGCTCATTATGTAGCTACTTTTGTTACTTTTCTCAACAGTGAAGGTCAAAGTAACATGGGTGAATCATGAATGGTACTATCGCTAATAGTATGAAGGATTTCTGGCGCTTGAGACTGATTCTGCATTTGCACTAGGGAATAGGCATATAGTAGTGAAGCATACTCATTGCACTGAAATGGTTTGCTATTGTCCTGTGACCGGTTGATTTTCAGATATGCTATCTGATAGCTCTGCCTGTTTGATTTCACAGTTGATGTTGGATTCTGTCGATGAAGGTAGTGAGTTGATGCCACATAGGGTTCAAGCAGACACTTGTGCTGGTTCTCCTCCACATCAGGTTCAAGAAGAGACATCTGCTGATCCTGAGCTTCCAGAAGAGACAGCGCCTTTAGGACCTGAAACAGCAGCTGCAACAACACCTATTAGAAAGTTATCAAGGAACCGTGGTCTGGTTATACAAGAGCAGACAGTTGTGGACCAGACAGTTGTGGAAGACTCGCCTGAAAGTGATTCTAGTAGAGGAAGAGGAAGAGGAAGAGCTGCTTATATCCGAAAGGGAAAGCGTAAGCTTATGTGACATAGGAATTACTTGTACAGTTTGTTTGGAGGCCCTTGTTTGGCAGGTAGATAATAGGATTGATCATTAATGTTATAGTTGCATAATGCCCTTTGCTAGTTTTTAGATCTTAGTCAGCTAATCAATTCACTTCTTACTTCTTAGATAGTTGAGTGATGAGTCTTCTTGTTCCTGTAGTCAGATGATTTTGTTGGTTTATATTGATGTGGAGCTTGTTTTCCCCTTCAGGCTGTAATTATAGGAAGGGGGGGAGGAAGGCAGTGGTTTGTAGGCTTTTACCATTTGTAGAAACCAGTATTTCTGACTATTGAGGTTGAAAAAAGTTGTGGAGATTATATGTTCAAGTCTTTCTGAATGGGTCATGAACTCGTGATCATCTTTGTTCCGCGGTTTTTCCTTCACATTCCTTTTCTCCTCACATTCATTTCTCATATGTTGCGAGTGTTTAAGGAACTGAAGTGGCGCACCCAAAAAAACCAAAATTGTATACGAAACTTGAAAAATTGCAAATTATTTCAATAAGCAATTAAATGCTTCAACGTAAAGCATTTTGTAATGCAAGAATCTTTATGCTTTTTAAAAGAGAATTGCGAGCAAAAAATTCTTCAAAAAAATCTTGTCCTCGTAGCTGAGATTAGATGACAAACCAGGTTTATAACATTGTATTGTATGTTATGTTAAGCCACATGACAAAAAAAATAGTTAAGATATTTGCAGCAAAGAGATAGAGCAATCAAGATCAACCAATGTCATTTTATGTATCACATTCATGATCCTTTATCCCAATCCTTTATGTGTTTACCATATATCCCAATACTTAAACAAAAAATGCTCCCTCCGTTTATTTAATGTTAGTTGTAGATTTTCATATCCAAGTTTGACAATTCAATATTATTTTTTTTGGTGTCTGCAAGGAGAAACTTCATTCCTCTTTGGGCGTGGCTAAAGGGCACCACCTAACGCACAGCCTCGGGTATTCAACGAATAAATTTGTGTAGGTACTTCCCATGAGGCTTGAACCCGTGACCTGGTGTATAAGCTAAAACTTGTTTATCAGTGGGCCAAACACCTCTTGGGTAGTTTGACAATTGAATTTTGAAAAACATATTTTGATTGAGGCTTTGTTCTCATCAACTTATCTTTGTTGATTTCATCAGAGAATCAACCAAAATCAGTAAGATCTGAAAAAATCAACAAAAATTAGTGGAATTAGCAAAAATTGGTAAATATCAACAAAAGCAGCAAAATCTCTCTCAATTTAGTATGTTGAATTAGCAAAAATCAACAAAAATCTGTAGAATCAATAAAAATCAACAAAAAACAGTAAAATCAACAAAGTTCAACAAAAATAAACAATCAACAACAAAAATCAACAAAATAATAGGAAGAGAACAAAGCCTCACAATATGGAAAAAAATATTTGTTGGATTTTTACCGAAAGGTACTTTAATAATATAAAACTTCTATGATTTTTGGATATATATGTTGAGATATATTAGTAATCAAAGTTCGACCATAAAAAGCGAAAACAACACTTGTAAAAAAATAGAGGGAGTATATAAAATGGTTAATGCGTCAAATGTTTAGAGGAGTGGGATAGGAGACACACATATGTGTACAGATGATCCTTACAAGACAGAGGGTTCGTAAAAGGGAGTAACAGGGGTAATTGTATGAGTGGGATTTTCGGAGAATAGATAGTTACAAGAGAGAGAGAGAGATGAAATGAAGAATAGTCTTTGACGGAGTTAGGAGTGGCTGGCTCGACAAATTTACCGAGTTTATGAGTGATTATAACAATCTTTCACTTTTGTTGTATTTCACACTTTCCAATTTACGGAACATTCTCAATAAAGCACTGATAGTAGCAAGCAGAATAAATACTGAAATCTGATCATCATTGGTATACTTGAGACGATGTCCTTTTTTATGTGAGATGGCATGTGGACAGACACCCACTATCCATTTCAACAATACTAGTAATTACTCTTGACACTTCAATATTTAAATGTTGCATCATAATACACTTATTCGTTTAATACAAAGCAATATAGAAGTTACATTCACATAGATTCTCAAAAGTTACATTTATGTGTAATTCTCTTCTTTAGTTTGTGAGGTACTCCTATTTAGCAAGCAAAAGAATGTATGAGCAAAACGGTTGTTGGAGGTTTACAACATTGGATACTTGAGCACTTGTGTAGACAACAAAAAAGGAAAAACAAAAGAAATTATTTACAACTCTTCTAAATTGAGAATTGAAGCAAATAAAGGAAGTGAATAATATTCCTAGGTGCATTATGGGGTGTCGACGAATCAATACTAGTCTTACAGTCCGTCTAATATGTCATACCAAGATTTCATATGAAAAAGGAAAAGAAAAAAGAAATTTCATATGGGCCTAGGTTAGAAATCTCAGCCCAAAGAAAACCAAAATCAGGGAACCCGTGACCTCTTACGTGAATTTTCAAAATTCAAGTAACCGACTTTATCATTTATTGCCAATCTTTTGTTTTTCCGAAAATAAAAAAATAAAAAAAACGCTCCTAGAAATTTCGTCCTCTAAAATCTCTCCATCTCCCTCTCTTTCTGGTTCAGATTTCATAAATAAAAATCATTTAAAAAACTCAAAACGAAAATCCATATAAAAAACTAACCACCAACACTCCACCTCTTCTCTTACTTTCTCTCTCCTCGAGGCGTCGCTTCGGCTCCCCACCCTTTTCTCTCTCCTCTAAACCCTACTCTCTCTCTTCTAGGGTTTCAACCTTCAACCTCTCTCCTCTAGAGCTTCGATCTGTTGCTCTGAGGAATTCGATTTTGTGATAATTTTGTAGTTTCGATTTGTTGTTTGAGCTTCGATTTGTAGCTTCGAGCTTTATCGTCAATGGCGGACGCTAGGAAGAGAGGGAGGCCTGACGCTGCCTCTGCTCCTAACGGTAATGGCGGCTTCAAGAAGCACAAGCAAGGTTTGTGACTGTTCCTCTCTTTCTATTTCTCTCTCGCTTGTTTTGTTCTTGAATTGTTTCTAAATTTGCTCTTTCTGTTTCTTTGAGTGTTCGTAGTTTGTAATTGTTGGTAGCTTGTTGTGTGTTGTACCTTGCTGTTTTGTTACACTTAGCTTGATTTTTGTGAGTTGCTGTGGTGGAATGAGGGATAGTCCATTGTTTTTGTGTTGGATCTGAACTTAGATTCAAGATTTGTTCGCTAATTTTCAAGAAATTCAGATTTCTGGCAGAAAATGGTACTTAAGATGTACTTTTGAGTAAATTCTTGTAATTGGTTTGAAGAATGACAGTTTTAGCTCCTTAAAAAATGCTGTGCGCTTTTTAAAAATATGTGTAACTGAAACTGAGTTGGTAGGTTTTAATGCGAGTAGTTTGTCATAATTCAGCGATTGGGTAATAATTTTTCGATAGTGAGTAGGGTGTCATTTGGGGAGAGGGGGTGTTAATGTTTCTGTTACCGATTTGCAAATGTGTACTAAAAGGAAAGTTGTAAACTTGTAATTGTGTTTTAGATGCCGGGTCGAAACGCTTGAGATTGCGAACACAGGACACGTACTTGGTTTGTACCAAAAAAGGATAGTTGAATTGACTTTGATTTGTCAAATGTTGAGTAGGTATCATGTGGGGAGGTGGGTGTTAATACTCCAGTTTCCAATTTGCAAGTGTGTACTAGTAGGTAGTTGTCAACTTGTAATTGTGATTTAGATGCCGCATCGCAATGCTTAAATACTCAGGACACATAATTGGTTTGTACCAAAAAGGGAAAGTTGCGATGACTTTGAGTGCAAGTCTACCTATGAGGTCGATTTACTTGTGTGCTACTGGATGTTGGCAATGTAATATTTGTTGTTCCACCACTGCATTGAAGCACCCTTATTTATTAGATCAAGCAGGGATCAATGAGTATGCAGTAGCTATCTTTGAAAGAACTAAAATTTGTACTTGGGTCAAAGATTAGAAAGGTGGCTATCCCAAAAGTAAAATTAAAAGAATCAAACTTTGTACTTGAAGAAATAGTAAACTTCAGCGCAGTGCACATTAAAAGCATAGATACATTAAAAGCATAGATACATATTAAAATCCTCATGAGTTAGATATAGCCGTATTTGCTTTTGCCTTTAATCATCTTGCACTAAAGCTAATGATTCAGTATTTTTATGTAACTGTATGTAAAATTGCTTGAATTGAATGTGTGATTATTTCAACTTATTCAAAGCAAGGAAGTGGAGGGATTCTAACTCGTAATAAATAATTAATGTTTTGTAACAGAAATGGACTCAAGTGGTATAGGAAGCAAATCAAAGCCTTGCAACAAGTTCTTCAGGTTCAAATCTTTATCTATCTAATGAAGATTGAAATTGCATCTTTTATTGTCTAAATTTTGTATAAATATTAAATTTCATCAATATTCTATGTCCAAAAGCATAGGCATACAAAGGCGATGATCCACTATAAGACTACACATTCTTTGTGCTGATTGCATTGTTGTTCTGACTGCTGTAATAGGATTGTATTTTTTTTTAATTGTACACTTTTTCACTTGTGTGAACTCAAAATAAGTGGCAACTTTTACGCTTTCTTATCAGAAGATTGCTATCATAATTACTTGATTTAGAATGGCTAATTATTTGTGGAAGTAACAATGGACGACAATGGACGCAATGGTCTTGCTAGATTTTGTACATGAACCAAGTGCTTCTGCGTGCTTCAGCCTAGTTTTCGTGAAGAGTGATTGTTATCTAGAGGCCATGGATCAAATTGCTAACTGTTATATGGTTAAGGGGGTCTATCTAATCTTAGAGGGTAGTAGATAATGTTTTCTTATTGTTCTGAATTTGGCAATCATATTCCTGGGCGTGCATGGACCACACTTATGAAAAATTGGGTCCAAACTTAGGTTTTATGTGGAGAGTAGCTTGAGTTTCTGTAGCTACTTTTTGCTGGGTGAGCATGAGCTAGTTTATGTGGGACCCCTCTTAGTATGTGCGAGTATTGGGGAGTTTGCTTTCTTGCATCTCATAGTTCTTTCTTGGTAAAAGAGGTAAATAAAGAAGTATGGTGTCCAATATTAAATGAGTATGAAGAGTGGAGATGATATATGTTAGAGCTACTTATGTTTCCACAGCTGCATCAGGGAGCAGGCCATGTATGGTGGCTGTTGTATCATGCTCTTTACTTTGACATGGTGAGACTTGTAAAATTTACTTTGTTCAGGTATTCAACTGGTTAAAGTAGGACGAGTAACGTCAATCTTCCGAATTTTCCTCAGTAGAAAGGGGATATGGAGGGTAGTTGAAAGTTTTCATAGTTTTATTGCCAGATAATGCCCACTAAATGTTAATTGTAGCAGCCACAAAACAATTCCAAGTGCATTACATTAAAGAAAAATGGATTAGTACCTGCAAATTTGAGAATTCTAATTTTGCTTGATGTGGGTTGGTTGTAAAAGATGTCTTTCTTCAGCTTGACAAAATTCTACTTGTTCTCAGTTTTTGGCATTTCGTTGTCATCTAAAATTATACAAAGCAGCTTTAATTATATTCTGGTCAAATACATGTTTTTTGTAAGTAGTAACTGCTCTTGGAGGTATTGTAGGCTATTTTGTCCGCATAAGTTAGTCTTTCAAATCTTCTTTCTTTTTTTATAGACAAGATTGTCACTTGGAAAATCGTATCACATGTATACTTAAAATTGGTCTTTTTTTTTTTTTGGTATGGAGTATAAATGTAGATATCACCGTTCGCCACTCACCATGTACGTCAACAATAATTAAATGGAGTACATCAACAAATCTAAATATTATTATGTAGTATCAATACAAAGCAAATTAATAACTACATTCATTTTGAACGTCAAAAGTTGCTTTCATTTGTGATTCTCCAGTTTAGTTTGTACAATGATAGATATTCAGTATCAGTACTTTGTACAGTGATATCTATGCCAATATGCATTTAGTTAGGAGTGTACCATATAATTATACTTTACCATATGAATACATGAGAGGATGATTTTGTTTAGTCATCATATTTTTTGTCTTTGTTGATTATGTTTGATTGCTTATATTGAGGCAGCAGTAATTTCTTTAACTATGCTATATTCCATTTGAACTGAGATTTCAAAGAAAATATGAATATTTTATAGCTTAAAATGACTAAAGAAGTAGTGCAATTGATTGTGTGAAACAAAATGAGCCCATGCGAAGCTTGGGGTGTTAACTCTTATATAAACATGGGTTGACTTATGTTATTGATTTCATTTGTAAGTGGAGCTATTTCCTGCTGAACTGAGTGGATTTATGTGTGTTTATTAAGGTTTCCTTACACTTCATGAATGAGTTGGGTTACCTGCATGCTGAATTGGTTTGTAAACAACAATTAGGCTCATGAACTTTTGATTTCCATTATCTTAAGGGTAAACAAACTTAACCTGACCCTGTTAGTAGTGTTACCTTCCTGTCCGCCAGTAACCATTCGGCTTAAGATGCTTAATTATCATTATCTTTTAGATGTAGGATTTTTGACATGAGGGTTAGATCATTTATACCTTTGCGGATTTCTATGATGCTTGTCTGTTTTAACAATTGATGCTCTCTCTTCTATGATCAGTACATCTGGATGTTCTTTTGGGGAGAGTTGTCACTTCCTGCACCATGTTCCGGGCGGATACAACGCTGTTGCTCAGATGATGAACCTACCACCAGTATCCAGAGTTGCTCCCCCCCCTCCTCAAGCAATGCCAAATGGCTCCGCTCAGACATCCAAGACCCGCATGTGCAACAAATACAACAGCGCTGAAGGGTGCAAATTTGGCGACAAATGTCATTTTGCTCATGGTGAGTGGGAACTCAACAAGCCTGTCGCTCCTCCGTCCTTTGAAGATCCTCGTGCTATGGGACCCCCAATGCACGGACGTTTTGGTGCACAGAGAAACGAGCCCCCTCCTGCAGGTGGTCTCACAGCCGGTTTTGGTGCCTCAGCGACTGCGAAGATCAGCGTGGACGCCTCTCTAGCCGGAGCCATCATTGGGAAAGGCGGTGTGAACTCAAAGCAAATTTGCCGCCAAACCGGAGTGAAACTCTCCATTCGGGAGCACGAGTCCGACTCTTCCGTGAGGAACATCGAGCTCGAGGGGACGTTCGATCAGATCAAGATGGCTAGTGCCATGGTGAGGGATCTCGTTGCCAACATCAGCGCAGCGGCTCCTCAACAAAAAGGTCCCCCCAGTGGAGGAGGTCCTCGACCCGATGCAGCCCCTAGAAGCAATTACAAGACTAAGCTTTGTGAAAATTTCGGCAAGGGCTCGTGCACTTTTGGCGATAGGTGCCACTTCGCTCACGGGGCTGCCGAGCTACGGAAATCTTGAGTATGAGAGCTTTGCAGATTCCACAATTTTCAAGGCCTGGTGGTACTGATCTTCATGGTGGCTTTGTGAAGCTTTATCTTGATTCTGCTTGGTCTAATCTTAGACTTGTTGAAGTAAAATGAGGTTTTCAATGATGCCATGGGTTTGGCATGTTTGTGCTTTTCCTTAACCTATAATTTTGGTACTTGTTCTTCTCCTGCTTAGATGTTTTGTTTTTTTTCCTCATGTTTCCGAGGCTGGATGATTGTCATTTTCCCCTCTCTAATAGATAGATTTAGAGTATCTTGCAAAAAATTAAGTGATGGTTTCGTTATATATTTAAAGGTGAAGCAGAAATGTGCTGAACATTCTCCTACGGTCCAAATAATAACTAGTGTTGCTCATTATACCAAACAGTAACAGATACCAATAGAGTTGGATCTGTTTGGTTTGGCTTGGTCTTTTCATCAAACTTCACTTTGCAACTCATTTCCCTCGCATCCTCCTTTCATCTCGTCTATAGTGGAGCAAGGATAGGGAGGTGGAGGGGGCAGATTCGAGGGAGAAGTTCAAACTTGATATAAATCGGACCATGGACTCGATTTTATTGCAAAGTACGAACAACAAATCCTTCAACTTTTCAAGTTAGACTTAGGATGTGTTCATTTCACCTTATTCAAATTCAGGGTGTTTTGGGTTTGCCTGAGAGTACCTAAACTGAACTGAGCGACTTGAACTGAACTTAACTGAACGAATAGTAATCTGTGAGTGAAAAAGTGTACAGTCTTTAACTGAACGACCTGAAATGAGATTGGGTAAGGTGAAATAAACACACCCTCAATTCAGTTTAGGTCAGGTTAACTTTTTTCTTCACATATTATTATTTGTTCATTGCCTACTCAATTCGGTTCTATTCAGATACTTTCCGGCGAAATGAACGTACCTTAAGGAAAGTTTGACAAATTAGTAAGTACTGTAACATGATGTTAGGAGTTGAAGTTTCTGGAGAAGTTTGTACCGAAAGAAATTTTGTCAAAACCTGTGGAAACAAGGAGGTGAAGAAAAGAAACCACCCTCCAACATTGTATATCCGCTATGAGGGGATATGCTTTCAAGAATGGCCTACAAAACTCCAAATCCTTTTTTCGTTGGAATATTAGGTATTCAGTTTTGATTATTCTCCTTCCACACTTATCTTTGTTCCCCTCCCTTCCATTTCTATCATTCCAAATGGTGGGATGAAATTTGTTTGGTGTCTTGTCGGATAAGAACAGAAAATGTATATATCTTTTGGGCTTACATCTTAGATAAGAATTCCTACTAGCTCCCAAAAAGGGGAAAAAAAAAAGACAATTTTCCGGACTCTATTTTGTTTATCTTATAATTGTCAATATGTTTTGCTATTTTTTGTTGATTATCTATATATATTTGTTGATTTTTGTTGATTTGATTTATTTTAGAGAGAAAGATTTTGTTATTTTTTTGATGATTTTTATTGGTTCTACTGATTTTTGCTAATTTTCGTTGAAATCAACAAAAATAATTTCAGGTGAACAAATTCCTAGTTTAGTATGTGTTTTTTGAAAGGTTTATCCTACTACTTGAAGGATACTGCTGAATTAAATCGATTGAATCTGGATTGATTTCGATGAGTCGATTGATTCTTGATTTATTTATTTTTCAACTGAATCGATTGAACAAACTAAATTGAAATTGATATTTTCTGCTTGATATTGAGCGCTTTGCAACTTATCATAACATATTCAATATTGGACTCATCGATAATATAAGTTGAAACTATTCAAATGCTACATGCATCATTTTGAACAATTATTGGAACAAAAAATTATTAGAATGATAAGCTTCTACTTAATCTAAATTGTATTTGGTTGAATTAAATTAAGTAAAATTAAGATGAAGAGAAAAAACAAACGGATTGAAGTGAATTGACCTAAGCTGACTAAACTAAGTTGAATTAAAATGGAACTCAAAAAGATGAAATCAACATACCACATAAACAATATTCTACCGCTATAATATCTTTACTCTCATGACCTTTTATTCCACTTGGTGATGGACCCACCCTATCTTCTGAAAGCTACGTGGGTCGATACAAGACACAAGCACTTTGCCAAAAAAAAAAGGATATTACACAGTGTACCCCTGTGATTTGGCGAATTGCACAGGGTGTCCATTTTTCAAGTTTCATGCAGCAACTACCCCTACAAACAAACTTAATGAACACCATACCCCTAACCCCTAACTTCTGTTAAATTGCCGTTAAATGGGTATGTGAAAAGACTAAAATGCCCTCTTCTTACCCATNACCCATTTGCTTAAAGTTTAAATATAAAAGCTAGTTGTTTTTGCCAAACATAGCCAAAATGACAGCACGTGGGCCTCTAGCATGACACTATTATTATCAGACAAATAGACAAAAGGACAACCCATGAGTCCCCCTGTCCCATAAGAGTTCAAAAGTCCCACTCTTATGAGAATTTGCGAACAAATTATCACACAGACATGTCATGCATATCTTTTAGGGTCATGATATGGCCAATGAGAACACAAATGAAAGTGTCTTCTGATACTGACGTGGCATATATGTTGTATAAAAAATCATGGGAGTGTTTAAGAAAAGTCAATGATTGTGGAGTGTTTAAATAAGGCCACGTGAGGGTGTGTAATGAGTTAAGAAATTTTGAAAAAAAAAAAAAACTACATTTAGGATAATATAAAACAAAAACAACATCAAATGTTTGGCCTTTTACGAGGAGTTTTTGTCCTAAAACATTAATGGCACAGGAGGAGAGATAACCCAGTAGATATGAACATATGCCATGATAAGGGCACCATCTTGGCCAATACCATAAAACTCACGACCAACACTTCGCCTTCCTCCAGGTTGTTCTTGAACATAAATTTTTGCCACCCGAGCTTCAAGTAGCAATCTATGATCCTCTTCCACCTACATCCAATGGTCTATCTCATAGATGTATTTGAAACCAACCTCAAATTCACATCGTGTCTCACACGTGTCATGTGTTTTAGAGCAAACTCCTTTGGGAATCGTTCTGTAAGTTTAATGAAATACTTGTGAAATAAAAAATTTATTGTATACAATAATTTGTTTATCTCTAGCCCCATTTAGTTTTTTGTATGTAGGTTATTATGTACCAAATACATTCCCGTGTAAACGTTGGCATCAAGAACCTGAACTGTTATGGTAGGACTGTTCAAACGCCTTATTGATGGCTGGAATGAATATTCTAAAGCTCTATGTGATGTAACTGAAGCCTTGTCATCCATCACGGATCTCTGACTTGAAATATATTCAACATGTCGTTGCACATCTAATAATTAAGGCAGACAAATATTTAACTTATACTGACATAATATATTGAATAAAACAAATTACAAATTTTTAATAACTTACTACGCCTATAGTCATTATCTTCTGAGTCCTCGAATTCATTATCCTTGTCTCCATCAACCTCATCCGAATCCGTATAGTCCTCCACGTGATCCACCTTCATAAGGGACCTCCACACTGTAACTGCCCAATACACTAGTGGAGAAAAGGTCATACGCGGCAGTTGTTAAGTACTATACGCGGCGGTTTATGGGCGCCGCTTATGCTTGAGCCGTGTATGGTAATTGAAGCATATGCGGCGGTTCCTAACCGCCGTGTATTGTCAACCATACAAGGTGGTTGTGTGATAAACCTCTGCGTATGGTTGATGTTACACGGCGGTTTGAACCTCAAAACCGCTGTGTATAGTTAACCATACAAGGCGGTTCCCACTAACAACCGTCTTGTATTTTTTTTTTTTTTT
>BSSO01002868.1:0-17983 GCA_030267885.1 Mesembryanthemum crystallinum
GCCCAAGGCATAACATAATAGTTCATGCCAACTGCATATTCACCATGCATAACCATAACAGGTTCATAACTCAATTCATGATTCATTGAATCACATGTTTACCAAGAGTCATTATTCTGCCCCTCTATTGTAGCCCTAGACACAGGGTACATCTACTCATTTGCATCTATGTCAACTGCAACAAGGACCATGCCTCATAAAAGAAGTCTTTATGAATGAGTCATATAAACATAAAACCTTTCTACAACCACTCAATAGCCCCTCCTTCAAAAAAACCATTGGAAAAGATCAGGATCTGTGGTGTTTGGATCAGTCATTATGTCAAAGTAAGAATTAGGGTTTGCAAGTTGTAGTGCTTTCAAGTAATTCCCTAACTTTCCATAGTGGTCTCTCATTGTACCACGAAGCATTTGGTGTGCCAATCCCTTGATCTTATAAGCAAGTGACCTCTTCATGTTAACCCTAAACCTCTTCCTCACAGGCTCTACCATTTCCTTGGCTGGCCAATATGGCCTAGCCTTGAAAACATCCAAGAATTCTTTTGCCATAAACTTAGAAGTCAATTGCCTTTTACATACTTGACTCCCAACCTTTGACTCCTACTTCTATTGCTGCATTTGTAGGTCAGATTCCTACCTTGAGCTAGTGCATACCTTGTAACTACATCTCTGAAACTCTATCTGTTAGGAAAGCTAGTTCCAACACACCATTTGAACCTCTTCCAGCCAGTTGCTTCATTGATAATTGGCTCTCTGCCTAGGGTTCATTTTTTGCCTAGTTGCTAGTGACTGATTTGGCAAGTGGGCTTGAACTAAATGGTTTTGGACTACCTGCAATAGCATCTCTTCCTCATGCACACAATACAAATCAACCACACCAAATCTCTCACCATACTACTCAATCAACACAATCTCTTCATCACCCTTGCCCTTGCGAAACCCATTCATTAGTGACTTGCTAGGGATCCGAAAATACAACTCCTTAATCCAACCTTATACCCCTATTTCTTAAGGCAACTTGTCTAACATCCACAAAAAATCCGTAGTATCAGATTCAATGTTAATAGCAATTTCTTCTGAACCCCCAGCATATTCCACACTATTCCCAGATTTTGTCAAAACCCCCCATAATGATATGTCAGTTTAAACTTCAAAGAATTCATCTCACACCACCTATTGCAAAATAAAGAAAAAAAACACACCAACAATAGCAACAAATCATCAACAACATGCAAAACAACATACAAATTTCACATCTCTTTAGGGTTTCACTTCAAAGACAAGATTTTTAAGACTTAAACAAAAAATTCAAACAATTTCGAACATGCATTTGACAGTTTAGCTTCGACATTTTAATAGAAAACCAAAACAAATTCGAAGCACATAAATTTTACACTTACCTTTATATGAACCCAGATGATGAACAGCTCGTTCGTCAGCTCCTTCACACCAAAATTCTAGCTTCCACTTCCAAACTCGAACCCAGATGACAGGAACAAGCAAAAGATTTTAGTTGAAGCTTTTTTTTTAATTTTTTCTTCCAAATTTGGATGAGTAACACAGAAGATAATGGAAGAGATTGAGGATGGAGAGAAGAAGGGGAATGGGGTTTATTTTGAACGTTTATTGGGAAAGGGGAGGCATTTAATGTGTCTACACCAACTAATTATGATGACGGCTATTTCACCTTTGTTTTCGGCTGTCTCAAAGGGTGTACCACTACTGTGACGCTTTTGCATAGTTGGGATTATTCCCAAAATTACGTTGAATATGGATTATTTTCCTTTGAGACCCAATAGATAGGATTATTTATATTAAACTTTCCTATTATTAAAACAATTGAAAAAGAGTCTAAAAAAACAGTGTGATAAATGAAGATATACAAAACCAAAAAAGTAAGAAAATGAATAATAAAGAGAAATAAGAAAGAAAAAAAAAAAGATATTACTCCCTCTATCTCAAAATAACTGTCGTTTAAAGTTAATGCATACATACTAAGGAGGCTATAAATTCTAGATGTAGTTAAAACAATTTGACTTCACTACCCTTGCATTAATTGGAATTAGGTGTATTGGAAATTTTTGCAGCTCTCAAGGAAAAAAATAAGAAATTCTTGTGGCTTTAACGGGGTGTGCCTGAGCAGTGTTGGTAATTCGGGAGGCATGGGCTTTTGGTGGAAAGAGATTAATGTTCAGCCTATCTCATATTCGAGCCATCATTTCCTAGTGGAGATATGTGATGATAATGATTGTTCGAAATGGAGAGCTGTGAGTATTTATGGGTGGCCTGAGAGTGAATGAAATATCGTACTTGGAAACTGATGAGAGACTTCCATGATGAATGCAGCTTGCCTATGATCATGTTTGGTGACTTCAATGAAATTGCAGCTACATATGAAAAGAAAGGTGGTGCACAAAGGGTTGAAAGGAAGATGGATGACTTCAGGGAAACAATTGGTTACTGTGAGCTCATTGACTTGGGTTATAATGGAAGTAGCCATTTCACATGGGAAAGAGATAATACCCTAGAGACTTTGACAAGGGAAAGACTAGATCGTTTTTCGGCAAATTACTCTTGGTGCAATATGTTCCCTCAAGCATTTGTTTCTCATCTTCCTCGTTACAAATCCGATCACCATCCCATTCTGCTATCTACGGTCCAACAGCAACGTATGAAGCAAAGGGCCAAAATTTTCAAATTTGAACCACTATGGCTTTCTAATGAGGGCTGTCATCAAGGGTCAAGGAAGCATGGGAATGTGATGGTACTGCTGATCCCACACATAAAATTCAGAACTATGCAAAAAAATTATCTTCTTGGGCTGTTGCAAATTTTGGTGACTATAAGAAGAAAATCAAAAAGGTGGAAAAACAACTCAAAGCGGCACAAAGCCTTCCCCCTTCTGCAGACATGCTTGAAAAATGTAAGGAGTTGACATCGGACTTGGATAAACTGGAGTTGGATAAACTGCACAGAGAAGAAGAATCCTTTTGGTTCATAAGGGGTAGAACAAATGAGCATAGAGACGGAGACAAAAATACAGCAAACTTCCACCACAAAGCAAAACAACGAAAAAATAGAAAATTTATTGCTGGTTTGGAGGATGAAGATGGGGTTTGGAGGGATCAAAATAATGAAATTGAAAGCATTATTACAGGCTATTACATAAGCCTATTTTCTTCCTCTGGCCCCTGCAACATTGATGTTGCTCTTGCTGGTGTAGACCATATTGTGACTGATGACATGAACCGGGAACTCAACAAGGAGATTACGTCTGACGAAATTTTTGCAGCTCTCAACCAGATGCATCCAACAAAAGCCGCGGGTAATGATGGTATGCATGCTCTTTTTTTAAAAAAAAATTGGCATATTGTTGGGGGGGATGTCACTGATTTTATTAAAAAATGTTGGAGGGGGGAGGTGAGCTTGAATGAGATTAACAAAACTAATATTTTTCTAATCCCAAAGGTGAAGAGCCCAAAGAAAGTTACTGGATTTCGCCCCATAGGTTTATGCAATGTGATTTATAAGATCTTTTCAAAGACCATTGCTAATAGACTTAAAGTTTTTCTCCCCTCTCTTAATTCTGAAAACCAAAGTGCATTTGTATCGGGGAGGTTAATAACTGATAATGCTTTGATTGCTTTTGAGATTTTTCATGCTATGAAAAGAAAAACTTCAAGTCGGAGGGGAAATATGGCCATAAAGCTTGACATGAGCAAATCTTATGATAGAGTTGAATGGATTTTTGTTCGTAAGGTCATGGAAAAGATGGGGTTTTCTAGGGAGTGGATAGAGAGGGTTATGTGCTGCATTACTAGTCCCACGTATTCTATACTGATTAATGGTAAAGCTAAGGGGAATATTATTCGTTCTCGGGGTCTCCGCCAAGGGGATCCCCTTTCACCCTATTTATTTATATTGTGTGTAGAGGCTTTTTCTACTTTGATTACCAAAGCTACCAGAGAAAGGAAAGTCAACGAGGTGAAGATTTGTTCGAAAGCCCCACAAGTGGCGCATCTCTTTTTGGCCGATGATATATAACATCCTTTTCGCTAGAGCAAATCTCCATGAATGCTCCACAATTGCTAACATTATTAGCACATATGAAAGAGCATCTGGGCAGAAGATCAACTATGATAAATCGGAGGTTTCTTTTAGCAAAAATGTGAAGGCGGATGAGAGAAACAGCATTTTGGGTGTTCTGGGTATGCATGAAGTGGATCGGCACGAGAAGTACCTTGGCCTTCCAACGATAATCGGTAGATCAAAAAGACAATTTTTCCTGCACTCAAGGAGCGGGTAAGGAAAAATTACAAGGGTGGAAAGAAAATTTACTCTAAAACCGGGTAAAGAAGTTCTTATCAAAGTTGTGGCACAAGCAATCCCAACATACGCAATGAGCACTTTTTCTTCCAGAAGGGATGCTTCATGAAATCCATTCGATTCTCGCAAGATTCTGGTGGGGCTCGAAAGATAAGGAGCATTCATTACACTGGAAGAGTTGATAATCTCACTGCCTGCCTAAACCTACAGGAGGAATGGGATTTCGAAATCTGAAGACCTTCAATCTAGCGATGCTAGCAAAGCAAGCTTGGAGACTTATTGATGACAACAACTCACTACTCCAATGTTTACTCAAAGCCAGGTACTATCCTAACTCAGATTTTATTTCTTCATACCGGGGGAGTGTACTCAAAGCCAGGTACTATCCTAACTTGGAGAAGCATTTGAGGTGCTAAGGCTCTTCTTTTGGAGGGCTTAAAATGGACGGTTGGTAATGGGCTTAATATTGGTGTTTGGGATGAGGCATGGCTTCCTGGGGATACATCATCTCGTGTCCCCACCCCAAATTTTAACTCTGATCCTAATCTTAGAGTTAATGATCTTATCGACGTTGATGCGGGTGAATGGAGGGTGGATTTGGTAAATGAAATTTTTAATGAGGAAGATGTTGCCAGTATCCTTGATATCCCTCTCAGCTCTAGAATGCACATGGATAAACGTTTTGCGTGGCCAACAAAAGACGGGTTGTTCACTGTCAAATTTGCATATTGGTTAGGACAATTGGGTCATTGTCGCTCAAGACAGATCAACCTTGGACCTGAGATAGATGACTTGTGGAAAATTGTCTGGAATGGTAATACTCCTCCCAAATTGAAACATTTTGTGTGGCGAGCTACTTCGGGTTCTCTCGCTGTTTTTGAGAAACTGAAAATTCGCCATTTACGTTCTGATGCAAAATGTGTAATATGTGGAACTGGTGATGAAACTATTATTCATGCGTGCTTTGAATGCCCTCAAGTGGCTCAAATTTGGAGTAGGAGTTCTTTTGCAACACTGATTAATGAAGCTCCTAGCTCTTCTTTTGGTGACAGAATCCTATGGTGTGGAAGAAGACATGCCAAATATGAATTTAGCGTCTTCCTAACTATTGTTTAGGCAATGTGGACAGCTCGGAACGAAACTATTTTCAGTGGCAATCCACCGAATATGGAGGTGCTAGTGTCTTGCTTTCTGAGAATGGTGCGCGATCACAGGGAATATGCAAAACAGGTGTTTATTGGAGACTCGTCTGCTTTAGTTACTTCAAATCAACAATGGACACCTCCTGCGAAACAATTCATCAATGTCAATACAAACGCTGCTCTTATGGAGGGCGGCATTGTGGGTTTGGGTGCTGTTTTCAGAGATGACCTTGGCGTCTTGAAGGCTATTGCGGTCAAGCGAGTGAAAGGGCGATGGCCTGCTGATCTAGCCGAGGCACCAGCAGCCCGTTTTGCATTAATTTTGGCTAGACAGTTTGGGTTTTGAGAAAATAATGTGGGAAAGTAATGCTTTGGCAATAATTAACCGGCTAAGATCATGGCATGATGGGAGATCCCCTCTTGATTTAATTTTAGAAGATATACATGTACTGAGTTCATTATTTTCTTCTTTCTCGTGTTGCCATGTAAAACGGGTGGTAATACAGTGACGCATCTAGCTGCTAGGTTGCGTCCATTAAATGGGGTTTTTCAATTTGCAACTTGTAATTTTCCACCAAGCATCCAAGCCTTGGCGGACCTTGACAATATGAAATAATGCACTCCCCAACCCCGTTTTACATTTCAAAAAAAAAAAAAACAAGGAGAAATCTATATATAAAATGGAAAAGTTACTATAGGGGTTTGGAGGAGGCCTGAGAATCCTTCCCTCCTAACCCAATTAAATCTGAGTTGAGTATTCCTGGTTTTCTCTTCTCTTATCAATCCTCCAATTCAAATTCAAAATCACAGATAAAAAGAAAAAAGTAAAATCAACAACATAAAAAAAAAAATAAAAAAAATAAAAAAAATACACAACTAACTTCCAAAGCTAGATACATGTTTAANAAAAAAAAAACGAGTGAATTTTGATTTGCACAAGTGTAAGGAAGTTACTGAGATTTTTTTTAAGATTTATTTGGTGAGTGGAAGTTACCGATATTTAAGAAAGTACTCCATAACCAACCTCAGATACCAAGTGCATACACAATTTATTACCCACGTAAATAATTTTATGGAGTAAATGGGAAGAAAATGGATCTAAAGCTAAAAGATGAAGAAATACACTGAGAAGGAAAAAAAAATAAATAACTTACTGGTGAAAGTGGTTAATTTTGTGGGGAAGTTAAAAAAGAAAGAGGCCTTAAATTATGGAGAAATAATAGGGAAGAGATAACTGTACTTCTAATACAAGTTCTACCGTAAACCACACTACTGAAGTTACCATCCATACAATGTGTATCTTCTCCCTTTTTATGTGCCCCTTATCCCCTTTTCTTTGCCCCTCTTTTCTTATTTTTGGCTTTTATATTTTGTTTTGTTTTGTTGAAAACATGAAGTTCTCATTTCAACACCATGAAAATGTAAAATTAGTGTATGTTATTTTTTTTTTCTCGGATATTTTACTTTCTCTACTTAATTTTTTAGGGGAATCCGATATCAAATTGTCTGAACTTCATCATTCGCCATAGTTATGTATTGCAGGAATTTCCACTAGAGTGCAAACTTGGCGTTGATTGATTATGCTCGTGATTATGGCGTTTTGTTGCAAGTTGTCCATTGTAACTTGATGAGTTCAAGAGCTGATGCTATCATAAAGGGTAGACGATTTATCGGAGTTTTTGCACTCGACTCAGGGTAGCAGACTTTCTCTTCCCTGTTTTTTTTTTATTTTTTTTTAAATAATGGTACTAATGGTGGGTACAATCTCCTTTATTGATTCATCAAAAATGTTGCGTGTAATACAAGTTGTTAAGTTGGTCAATGGATTGTTTTCCATAATTTTATTCAAATATGGTGGTAATTATAAGCAATATATATCTCACTCTTACTTTTGTATCTCTCATAAATTGCTTATAAATTAATATTTCATTAATTTTCTCTCACTATTTTATTTATTTTGGATGCTCTACGAATGTTCAAGGAAGTGATTATATTCCATATTAACAATTGTATTTTGTTAGGAGTAACTTCTGTCATCATCACTATGCAAAGATAGTTTAGACATCAAGAGTAGTTTACTCTTGCTCTGTAGTATTTCACTTTATAGTACTACGTTCTATTTATTTAATTGTTAGCTTTGTTTTTGTTGATATTCCTTAGAATTGGATTATTTGTCTATTTAAATATCACCTATTATACGTACGAAGCATGTAAATGCATTTTTTGGTTGGTTAGATTTTATATAACACTAATTTCTTACTTATGGAAGTAATTTTCTTCACAATCTTTATGTATTTCATTATCTAAAAGTTTGGTTTTAGATATTAGCCAGTATTAAGTTTGAATCTCAATTTTTTTCTTTTTTAAAAATTTGAATCTCAATCTTTAAAGGTAGAAAGTTAGATGTTCGTAATAAAGATAGTGCTAAAAATTGAATTAGTTGAGAATGAACCTAGCTTCAAAAATAAATGTGTGCATAGCACGGGTATAGATTAGTAAGAAAGAAACAAAAGAAGAAAGATATTACTCCTATTTCAAAATAACTGTCGTTTAAAATTAATGCTTACATACTAAGGAGGCTATAAATTCTAGATGTAGTTAAAACAATTTGACTTCACTACCCTTGCATTAATTGGAATTAGGTGTATTGGAAAGTGAAATTAGTAATAAACCATTAGGATACTTTAGGAAAATGAGCAACTAATGTTGTATTGGAATTATAAAGTGACAAATATTTTGAGACAAAAAAAATTTAAGGCCTTTTCGGGGTGGTTGTCAGTTACCAGTTTTTGGTTTTGAAAAATTTTCAACTCTGTTAGAAATTTAATTTAAAGCTAAGTTTTTTTTGTACTTACAGTTCTCTACTTAATTTTCAAAACTGACAACAGAAAACTTGAAAACCAAAAACAATGGTTTTCAAAAACTGGTTTTGAGTTTTCAAAAAAACTGAAAACTAGCAACTGGCAACCACCCCGATTAAAACGACAATTATTTTGAGATGGAGGGAGTAGAAAGTTCATAATTCAGCATGTCTTGTGTAAAAATGAGGGGTAAAAATTGACTACTACCCTACATATATTGAAAGTGACCGTTTACCCTACATTGGCTAATATATACAAGAGAATCACAAGCTTCAATTTTGACTTCTAAACTATTGGATAAAATCATATGCTGGGACAATACAACAAACTGCTCTACACATGCCATTTTCATGAAATCCTACAACCTAAGCTCCGATCTGAACTATTCTGCCCCGTCCATCTCCTGAGCAGGCAATAGAGTAGAAACATCACTCTCTAAGCCCTCCATACGTTTTAATTGAATGATATCGTGGGGCATTGGCCAAACCCACATCTGGACAGCTCTGTAGGTAAAATAGGGTACGAGTGTGGACAAGACAGCCAAGAAAATAACCAGCCAATGCAAAGGACTAGGAGCACAGGCCTCTAGTAGAACCTGATAAGCTGTCTTCGAAAATGTAGGAGGGAGATTGCCATAAACTATGAGGAATATGTACCAGAAAGCAATACTACCCCAAATGACCAAATGTTGTATCCAAGTGACATAGCTGATGGAGACTGCCATTTGACAATTGACAGACCACACTACACCACTGTACATGGTGGCCGCCAAAATTGAGAAATCGCCCACCCTGCCATCTTCCCGGAAGGCCTGTTGCTTCAAGGAACTCATAGTAAAGGAGAAGATAATTATTGAGGTAATGACACCATTGAACATCCAGCCAAGTATGCGAGGCCAACTGAAAAGAATGTTCTGGAGTCCCTCTTTGTACAAAGGAGGATACTGCAATATATCATCAAAAAACTGATGTCAGAGTCTGTAAACAGTATGGCATACCAATGACTTTCCCAGCCAGAGGGTTTACAGTTTTGTACCTTGAGGCAAAGCCGCGCAGAGACATCCTGATCAAATACACCAAGAGCAATGACAGGAAGTGAGGTGAAAAAGACATTATAGGATGACATATACCAATCGTTGTATGCAGGCTGGGCAGAGAAAGAAGACTGTGTTTCGAACCAAAACAGAGTTAACCCAAATGCTATATCCTTGAAGAAAAAGTAGCATATCTGCATCCAACAAGCAAGATATCAGCATAATAAAAACGCTTCAGCAGTTCTCATCAACCCAATCCTGTTTCATTTGTAGGATTGTGGAGGACTACGAAACATAACTAATCAAGAAACAAGGAGTAAACAAATATGCTGGTAAACCCACAATACATCACCCAGGCAGACCCATTCTTTCTACCTCATTCCTACAAGAACTAATAGGAGTGAACCCTCTGTTCTAACCTTTTGTTGTAACGTTTAAAAAAAAAAAAAGTCGCAGAGAGTTTACCATCAGTGATATACGCCTATAGAACCAGTGACCATGCACAAGCAACAAACGTTCCAAGAAACGAAATTGAGCAATAGAGTAATCACTAGACATAGCAGCCTGCAAAAAACAAGCAGAATCACAATCAAAATAATATACAACAACAATGACGACCCAATAAGAATCTTGCCGATGGTACGGTCTGGGGAGGTCTAGATGTACGCAACCTTACCTTTAGCGAGTAGAGAGGCTGTTTGAGAAAAACACACAAGTTAATACTCCCTCCGTTCTACAAACAAGGTGACGCTTTGTAATCCGCAGCTCATTACAAAGCGTCACCTTGTTTGTAGAACGGAGGGAGTATAATTTATCTGTTCTAGAAGAATTAAGGACCTCGTTATTTGGGCCTGGCTGCGATTTCCTTATTTGAGTTTCCAGAAAACATGACAAACTAGAGATAAAGTTCCAAACATACTCAAATAAAATAAAAATAAAATAAATAAACAGTTCTCCATACCCTCTAAAATTCCTAAGGAATAAAGGAAACAAATATAAAAAGGAACCGGAAAATATCAATTATCAAATTGATATTTCAAATTTTATTCAGAAACTTTAAGAAAATTGTTTTTCCACCGCACAACCTCTGCAATGAATCCTCCCCTCCACCACACACCATACTCATTGCCTTGCCACTTATGGTAACCAACAACTAACCGATGACAAAGGGGGTAAAAAACCAAACCACCAATGTGGACTATGCTCATTTTAACTTAACAAACTCAAGTGAATAGGATATGAATAGTAATATGGGAAAGAAAAAAAAAAGTCAAACTGAACTAAATGTAAGATGGGTACGACGAAATGAACAAAGCCGTAGTTGGTTGTTGTGACCACCATGGCGGTGGTTCGGTGGCCAAAATCATATCCAAATAAGAATTTGGATAGAAGACACGGAGAGAGGGAAACAAAAAAGGGAAAGAGAAATGAAGAGGAGAGGGAGCAAAGTAGAGAGGGGAAGAGAAATACAGGGAGGATAGAGAGAGAAGTGAGAAATTGAGGAGAGAGGAGTTTAAGGGAGGCAGAAGCTCTTAACAACTTAAAATCACAGCTAAATTTTGAAAACTCACACATATTACTGAAAAGGTTACCCCTAAATTAATTAAAATAATTCTTAGATTGCTTGAAGTTACCACTAAATTGGGTCATTTCACCACTAGACGGTTGCACAAGAGTATTACACATTCGTTTTAACAATGCTGTGGTGGATTGCCAATTGTTCTCCACCTTGACGAACCAAGTTCAAAGCTCAACTCAACACGTACAAGCTTACCTGATGCGTAGTGGGAAAAGTGTTGCTGATCCGGAACAAATGGTTTGATCTTGTAAAGGATTGTGTTTAGATGTGTGTAAGGGTAAAGGAAAAAATGATATGAACCGAGATAAAGGCAAAGCCACCACTATTCACCACCAATGATTGTAAAGGCTAGGCTACCGGATCAAAGGATAAAGAGTTCACTTGGCTCACCAAGCTAACATATTAGATCTAAAGAGAACTACTCCCTCCATTTCATTCAAACCTTTACGCTTGACTTTTGCACGCAAAATAAGGAAGTTTGTTTTGATCCTTGACTTCCAAGAATGCCTTTGTATAGTGGAGGGCAAGTGGGTTGAGAGAAATAATAAGGGTGAGTAGAGAGGGGTATTTAGGACATTAAAAAAAAAAAAAAAAAAAAAAAAAAAAAAAAAAAAAAAAAAAAAAAAACCTTCCATTTTAGGCCACGTAAAGATTTATATGAAACGTACCAAAATAGAATTGTAAAGGTTTAAATGAAACGGAGGG
Source organism: Mesembryanthemum crystallinum (assembly GCA_030267885.1). Lineage (NCBI taxonomy): Eukaryota > Viridiplantae > Streptophyta > Magnoliopsida > Caryophyllales > Aizoaceae > Mesembryanthemum > Mesembryanthemum crystallinum. Next base: position 11,646 of record BSSO01002868.1, read on the forward strand.
AATAGATTTCAATTTCAGTAAGAAATTTCACTCAACCAGTCTTCTTCCTTTTCCATTCATAACCACATCCCTTATATAGAGAATGGTGTCTTTACAAATCATGGCATTCTAGATACATGAACTGTCGAACTAAAAAGCTGCAAAGTTTCTACGACATAAATCTAAGTGCGATATTTAATGCTAGTATATGAACTGAAAACATTCTAATTCAAACTTATTAAAGCATAAAACTAATTGCTAGTGAAATGTTAACCACAATAAAACCAAAAGACGGTGCACCAAGGAGAGATGGTGCACTAAGAAGATGCATTGAATTTGCTTAGCAACTCTTGAACATCATTTTTAACTTCTAGCTCTATCTCTTGATCTTTCAATGATGAATAACGGCCATGACTATGATATATAATATATTGGACCGTTAATGAACACAATCAGAGCCCACAAAAAGAACTCCCAGCATTGGTTCACCACAATGAACAAAACTCCACGCATTGGTGCAATAGATGAACATTGGATGCAATTCGAGCCATTTTGTGTATCTGAAAATGATCTTGCTTCGAATGGTAGACCAATTGTTTATTAGGACTTGTTTGAGACGATGCTCCGCATCATTACCTTACCTTAGTAAGTCCAACTCATACGTGGGGGCAATATGATACATTGATTTGTCAATAAGACATCTCATAGCATATAGCTCGCGCCTCCTCCGAGATTACTAGGGACAAATACAGACTCATCTCATCAGAAGCCATACTCCGAGCTTGGTCGAGAGCATTGCCCGAGGTGGGTGTGCGAGCTGAGGTAAGTTCCTGTTCCCCAAACAGCCTCAGCAGCAACTGGGGTATAAAGGTACCAAGGGTTGAGCCTGCTTGCGTACCAGCTCCATGCGCCACCTCAATACCCTTACACAAATTCTTATCCAACTTTATGTGCTCGTACAAAGGAAATCGCATAGTGACGGCATTGTTCTAGGATCCAAGGAGATCCATTCTAGAACCCATCCGACATACTCCAAACCCACTAGACTTTTCTTAGCCCAAATGAAGTCAACATACAATGCATACATTCCCTCCTATTATTGGAGGGTCGGAATGTACACAGTTTTAGAGGCCTCATTTCAGAAATCGACACAATAAGCACAATCAGTTTCACCAGGTGAACATATTCAAATTCTTTTGCTCTGGCATCGGATCACAGTTTTCTAATATTCCTGGGGCAGCCCTCGGTGCAGTTACCTTGTTTTGCGGGTTGTCTATTTGCCGAGGACGTCCTATTTCATAACCGAGGCTATCAGCTCTTGCGATTCAAGCACATCCTAGTTATTTACCTTTCTCAAAATCATATTCCTAAAAGAACCCCGTGATAGTGTCCAATACTTGCGACATGGGTATGGTAGAGAAAGTCAAATAATTTACAAAGATATAAAATTGTTTGGCACTAGGAACATAAGGCCTAGTTTATCATCAATAATGATGAGAGAAATTCAAATAAGCTCCCTTGATACACTACCCTCATACAAAGCTTCTCTTAAGCCTGCCGACATCATTATCATTTAAATAGTTATGACTAAATGCCACTTACTTTGGTTTTGTTATTTTATTTGGAGACAAAGGTTAACCAACTAGTTTCATTCCCATCCAGATTATGGAAACACCTCATGAGCCCACATAACACTTAAATAGATTGCATTAGTGTACAAGGGGGATGCATATGGCATTTTTTAAAGCAGGATATAGGCAAGAAAACTATGACCTGCATCCCCTCAACGCCACTGATGCCAACTCCAATATCAGCCTCTTGAATCATGCCAACATCATTTGCCCCATCACCAATTGCTAGTGTTGTTTTACCTGTGCCCAATTTCACCAATCTTGTCACCTGCATATCTTCTACATCTTTATCAGATTACTTTGGAATCAGTAATAACTGCAACTGTTAGTCTAATGCAAACAAAAATATAACTCAAATCTTTCCAGCAAGAACGAGAAAATTACTAGAGCTTTCTGTTTCGGTGAAGAACGACAGCATATAACAGAATCACAGCCAATTGCAAGATCTAAAAAGGACTGTTTCAGATCCTTGTCCAGAGCAAAAGCTAGAGATTTTCCATCAATTATCAAACCATATTCTGTTGACGTTTGCTTAGCTCGACTAAATTGGGAATTGCCGTCTCTTAATTGCTTTCTGACACTCTCCAAAGAAGCCTGAAATGATTAACATAAAATAACATAAGCATTTGCCAGTAAATTTATTTCTTCTATTCTAGGACTTGATGGTAAAACCATATACCTTCACAACGGCCTCCTTGTCACCACGTTTCTCTAGTGCAACTATTTCTGGTGAGTCTAGTGAGATCATAATCTGCTTCATCCCTTGCCTCAATAGGCTGCAAGCATACCTACAATAATGAAATTTTGAATGTAGTATATCTGAGATATAGGGAAGAAAAGACTAACAGACATAAACAGCTATTAGGAAAGCAGTCAAAACTCTACCGTACCCAATATTGACTGCCGTTTCCATCTTATCACCAGTTAGAACCCATATCCTGACACCTGCCTGAGCAAGCTTGTCAATGGACTCTGGCACCTACGAAGAGCAATAGCCAAGCAGATGGTACGTCATGAATTACAGAATATGATGCACAAGTTTCTAGTCTTTGTAATAAGCTTGTAGTAGGCATAACAATACAAAAGGTGAGACTCTAGAAGATACTATTTGTTCATATACCCCCTTTTGCAGTTTATCCTCGACAGCTGTAGCACCAAGAAGAACAAACTCCTTTTCAATCTTATCAGCAGCAGCACCAACTAATGCATCTCGGTCTGCAGTGACGGAGGTTTTGGCCTGCGCAAACTCTTCCTCCCATTGTTTGTACTCTGTTTCGTTAAGCTTGCGATATGCAACTACCAAGGTTCTCAAACCTGCCTCTGCATACTTTTTGATGTGAGCTCTCGTCTCCGTTTCGAATATGCGGCCTTCTTCAGAAAGTCTCTCAAACATAACACTGTAGATATGTATGAAAGTTTAGAGACCTCTAGAACATAAGACCGTACCTTGAAACCATTGGAGGGGGGGGGGGGGGGGTTTAATAAAAACTAACCTATCTGCACCTTTGGAAAGGAGCATAAGCTCATTGTCCTGATTCCGAACAATTACAGACATTCGTTTACGTGAGCTACTAAACTCCAGCACATGAAGAAGTTCATATACCCTGAAATCAGGACAAACATGCTTCAGAAATCAGATCTTTTTTGTTTTTGTTTTAGATAACATGAGTACCTAGGCTTTTTGCCGGACTAATCCCATGGACCCTCAAGTTAACAGCCAGAAGGTTCTCATGAGGCCCTAAGGGGGCTCAAACTAGAGACCTCTGGAATAGCTTCAGCAATCCGATAAATAAATGGGCAGGAACTTTGTTAGAGCAATTTCATATGTCAAAGCCAAGTTCACTTTTGCATTGAGCCACTGAGCCTGCTTCTCAGAGATCGAGGGGCAGAATAGGACGGGGCAATATAGACTACAGAGAAAGGCAGACCACTACATCATGACTATGTCCCAACACAGATGCACAACTCCAAGAGCAACAAGCATACAGCCAACCCTATTGGCGAATTACCAAAGCTGAGAAGTAAGCAATGACGCGAAAGTAGGGGAGCTAAGTCAAAGTTTGATTTATCATTTCACCGTTTGTTTTCAACAATTCAAATGAATTCCTTTAAGAAGATTAACATTGAACTTTTTCAGAGATGATAAATTCATGGTTATAGTTATTTATCCAATGATTCAGTAACATATGTACAGAAACCATGCATGGATCATCAAGTTAAGATCTTTTATGACATTGATTTATTATGCCAAACTTCTGTTAAATTCTCATAAATGTTGACTAACAAACCGAAGAAAACAACTAAAATATGTCTGTTAATAACTTATAAATGATCTTAAAAGAAACATAGATTACTAAAACCATGTATGTATAAGTGATCTATAAATCATCAGCACGTATGTATTTAGAGCAAACTTTACCACTTGAAGGCATTACCTATTGGCCGATAAGAATATAATCATCTCTGCAGCTTTATTATTGAGGAGCAAGAAGAGCCAACAGGAAAAGAACTATTAGAGCCAACAGGAACTGAATTCAAAGATCTACATACCAAGTAGAGTGAAACCTGGAAATTTAGAAAGATAATATTGAACTTGAATGATTGAGCTTTTGTGATCAAGATTCAGCTATCTCTTCCTATTATTACCCCCACACCACACCCAACCCCCCCCCCCCCCCTCACCCACCACACGCACACACACACACAGAAAAATCAAGTTCAACTAGATTAAAACAACAAAGGCGGGGCTGATACTACTACAAACCTGTCAACGTATTTCCCTGTCTGGTGGTCTAATTCACGCAATGATATGCTTGTTTGTGACCTTCTGAAGAATTCAAAGCCAAGTTCCCTTGCAGCTATGACAAAGGCTGCTTCATCTGGTGATTCAGCTTCATATGAAATTTGACCTGTTTCTTCATGTACATCAGGAATGATTGTATGACATATTGCCAACACTCTAAAAAACTTCTGTATCATATCTGAATGAGGTACATTGACCCACCTCCCATTCATGAGGCGTTCATCATTGAAGTTGAAACCTTTAACTGGCCTATTGGAAGTCATGTCGTCACCTCTTTGACCAGGTAATTCCGACGAAGTCAGTTTCCCAGCTCTTCTTGCTAGAGCAATCTCCACTTCAGTCATTCCTTGACCATAAGAAGTACCAGCTATGGAACACTTGACAAATTCCATGGAGTTGCACGTTAATGTTCCCGTTTTGTCAGATAATATGGTATGAACTTGGCCAAGTTCCTCGTTCAAATTAGATGTACGTGCATGAGCCGCCCTATCAGCTTCCTCATAATACATATACTGATCCTGATTTACGAAAATACACTGTAAAACCTTCACAATCTCTATGGAAATGTACAAAGAGATGGGAATCAAGTAGCCATACAACATCAGGTCTGTCAGAAAATGGAAAAAGGCAGCTAAAGGTGCTCTTTTTGGATCATAGAAAACCGTCGTCTTATCTGGTCGAAGATACCACCTTCTCAGCGTTCCACCAGAGATATCCGTATTAGTTATAAGCCCAAAAAAAACTGACCCGGTAAATGCTATCACAATCAGTGTACTGAAAAGTATATAGATGATCTTGTCTAATCGTCTTTCAATCTTACTCCTTTTTGAAGGAGGGTCTATAGCATTTTGCATCACTTTAGTATCATGGCCAGTGAAAACAACTACAGCATAGATAAATTCAGTATTTCGAAGCTTGGAGTCTCTCAGAAGAAGCTGTTGCAGAGTAAGAGGATATTGCTTTCCATTATAGTACAGAGTTCCAACAAAAGAGTAGAGATTTTCATTTGGATCCTCACACTTGATTAATGCCTTGAAGTGACACAAGGAGCTTTCATCATGCAAACAGAATGTTGCTTCCAAAGCATGCTTCAACTTCAGGTTAGTTTCTCCATCTAGGTTTGAGGTTTCTACATAACAGATTCCATCTTCGTAGCTTGATGATATGAAGAGCAAATCAGCTGGAAAGTATTCATCTTTATACACCTTAACAACATCACCAACTCTAAGTTCTTTCCACTTGGCTTTGGCAAAGAATTTATTCTTCCCATCATAAATCTCGACCTGTCGATTATTGGCCTCTATGTCCTGAAACAATAGAAACCACCAATTAACTGGCTTGAAAAGGTACTCAAAGGACAATGACAAATTGATATTTCCAATGGAATGTTATGAAAAAAAGACTACATACAAAGTTTGCATGATACGACAGTGGAGCAAACCATAAAACTAGGACCTGAACTTTGAAGAAATAGTTAAAAGTAGGGCCGTACTTTAGAGTACAAAAAGTCAAAAACTAGGACCTCATATAATAAAACATACATAATAAAAATTATTTAAAGACTACTTTATCCTCATCAATCAAAACTATTATTCTTCAATATTCTAGAAAAATAATTGTTCCACTATTTTCTTATAATTGAGTAATTCAAGAAAATATATATCTTTCTGAACAATTAATGGAGTAAATATCTTCGTTAGAAAAGAAATATGCTTTGCAGTTTGAATATTCTTAAACCTCCTAATTTTTCATATCCTATGTGATGCATGGGTTAATTAATTTTTTTGTTTTATTGAAAAAACTTTATATTAATTCTTCATTTATGTGTGATTAAGAATTTTATTTTTTTCAACTTTTATTTTAATGTTTACAAATTATACAAATTAAAAAAACGGAGGGGGGGGGGAGGTGATGTGGATCCTATA
>BSSO01002869.1:0-17982 GCA_030267885.1 Mesembryanthemum crystallinum
AGGAAAGTGTTAAGATGATTTCAAGCTGGAGGGAGTAAATTAATATATTGCTTATAAATGTTTCACTCTCCATGTACTTTATCGTTTTTTACCATCTAACACAGATTTTCTTCATTATATATACTTCACTTGCCACTGGAAAGTCACATATCTATCAGTGAGATGCTTTAACATGACTAAATTTGAACTCTTGAAACTGAAGTTCCATCAAGGGGACTCCATTGACTTTGAACGAAATAAGTTTCTCTGCCTGCATAGACCCCTATACTTCGCAAATATGTAGCAAATCCTATTACCCTCAAATAAGGGTGGCTTTCTTGCGGTTCAAGAATAAAAAATAAAATAAAAAACTGTAGCAAATCCTATCTGTCTAATTATACATATCAAAGAGATTAACTTGGCGTCCTTACTAAATACTAAATCTTGACATTATCAACATGTTCAAAACCAACAAACATATTAAAGAGAACAAGAAAAAGCTGCTTTGAGAGATGTTAATGTTTAATGCCACCGACGAAGAGATAAAGAACACATGTAGCCTATATTCTAATGGAGTAACTCAAACACTATGCAAAACTCAACAATGAAGGTACCAAAATAAAGAAGCCTTAATCTTGCTTAGTCAATATCAGATTTAGTGCTCTATGGATGCAAACTTATCAAACTTCTGGCACTATATAATCAACCAGCACAAATCTCAGTATCCTAACAAGTCTGTGAAGTATGCACCTGAAACAAGAATGAAATAGACCCATATAGTACATAATCACTTTCAAACACCTATAACAACAGAAGATGTAAGGAATTACCAATAGGCCCAACTTCATTGTCACGGCAAAAATCTATGAGGTCTTTCATGCTATTAACAACCTCAGCAATCTGTCACAAGGGCACATCAACAAAATTATTAGGAGATGAAGAAATCACAAGATATAATTATAACTCAACAATTAAATACCAAGCAACATACCTGCAAACACCTTACATATCTTTTTGAGAAACCTAAGTCGTTGAGTGACTGTAACTCCAAACTCTTGGCGAGCTGACGACCAGCAGTTACAACCCTGTTAACATATCATTTAACATCCATTAACGGGACAATATAGTTGATGGGATCAAAACATCAAATATAACAAGAAAACATATGTGGCTTCACTAAAGGAATATAAAAAATCTAAGTGGTCGTGTGGTTAGGAAGTAGAAAAATACAACCTTTTTGTGTGAAAAAAATGTAGGAAGTAGAGGAAGTTCTACCTCCCCAAAATAGGGAATTTGACATATCTATCCTCCTAGGAAAGTGGAACTTCCCTCATGAATTTCTACTTCCTATTGGCAACCAAACAATTTTGGTCACTTCCTAGAAACTTCTAATTCATAAGAAATAACTTCTTCCCATGAATTGCAACTTCCTGAAGTGAACCAAACAACCACTAATTGGTCATTTGGTTCATTTCAAGAAGTTAACTTCATAAAGGCTGTAAATCCGAAGAATTTCAACTGCTTAAGAAGTGTCCAAAAGTCTTTACTTGACATCAGGATGACAGGATGTTTCCTATCAGAAGTTCAACTTATTACAAGAAAAGTAGGTAAGTGACTTCCTCCATATTTGTCGACCAAACAACCTTGCAATTACCTACTTCCCAATAAGTCATACTACCACCATTTTATAATTGAAGGCACAGTGTAATTCGGCACACAGATTAAGAAACGTTAAAATCAATTAAAAGATACGGAAAATTAATTGAGATACCTATTGTCATTCAATGTAACAATGGAGAGAGAAAGGGGGTAAATATCAAGATAAAGGAATGGTAAAGCGGAAAAAGGAGCAGTAAATGAAATTGCTTCGGAAAATGTTATGCGCCTTGCATTATGAAACAGAAGGGAGTACTTTATTGTTAATATCAACCAATGTTTCAAACGACCCATGAGGACAGTTAAACATGCTTAATAAATTTCATATGAAAAGGGAGCAACTTGTCGTGCATGAGTATGGGGCTTTCATTTTTTTTTATTTTTTTTTTATCAACACACTCATTTTCACAAGAAAATGGTGAGCTTCTAAAAAGAGAGTTGAGTTTTTGTTGGGTCTCACTAAAAGAAATGGTAAGACGCGTCTCATTTGAGAATTTGTGAAAAAGGGATAGCAGATACACATCGAGTGCCAAATTCAACCTTCAAAGAGCTTATAAAAAATAAGAGATGGCCAACAGAGACGTTCTTTTACAGATATTCATGATAGTATATTCCATATCTTTACAATAAATTTAACAGCAACATACTGTATCCTACACTCCTGACCTTTGAAAAAAAAATCGTAACTTACATATTGCTGTTTGTTTGCAGATCTTGAGAAGAAGCTCCCTCAGATCCACTATCAGCAAGGGTGCTTTGACATTTCTGTGCAACCTGAAGCAGCTGACTCACCTGCAAACAACCAGGTATCTCTATAAGTATAGATGAGAGTGAAAGGCTAAATTTAAAATTGCAATATTTCCATTTATTGAAAACTCTTGAAAAGCAACACAGCAATGGTAAAACTGAATCTTCTGACCAGTGACTTTACCAAGCATGCACACAAGGAATTATAACTATACAATAAAAGTACCAACATAGGGCAGGTGGCCATGAATACACATAATATTATCTTAAATCTTCATAAGTGATAATCTAGAGCTGAATTTTCCTTAGCTTTTATCAACTGTGCTTGTTTCCACATCCAGCGTGACCAGCAGATGCAATAATCTCCATTTTTAGTTACTGAATTTGAAAAGCATGCTTGCATGTGTAGTAGCATTTAAAGTTTACATGCTTGAGTAGACAAGATGCAATATTTTGTGGCCTAGTCACACCCTCCAATGGGGATATCTACAACCTAAATGGGCCAAGGTTGGGGGTCAGAAAGATGGAGAAAATCAATTAAGTGGTTCATTGTGCTAGGTGAAAAAGAAAAGGGATATCAATCCCCAAAAGCCTGCAGGGACAGAACACTTGGACTGAATTTCTTCTATGTAAATCCTCATCTTGACAACAGTATGCCATAATTGATCAAGCAATGCAGAATAGAGAATACAAAACAACTAAGAACAAGCAGATATATCGGGTGGAGTACTATAATCAAGTTAGACTCTGGGTAGAATAAGATAGAAGAGTAGGAATAAGAAATTATTACCTGAGGTGCAACCAATCTCCTAGGAAGTAGCTCTTCATGGCGACGTGCACAGAAGTCCCATGATAAGATCTATCGTCAAATAAAGCAGGTAAGCATGCTAAGCAGACAATAGATAGAATATTCAGGATAATGGATATCAAACAGAAATCACGTTACCTTCAATTCTTGGGTGAATATGATTCTGAGTTGACCCTCACGTACAACACGAAGTTGCTCATACACACTCTCTTGAACAGCTTTTCCATATTCCAACATCATTATTCCATTGACAAATCTACGTTCACGAGGTAAGTCGACGAACAAAAGCTCATCTATGACACCACTGCCAAATTTAATTTCACTGAGGCGAGGGAGAACTTCATATGTTGCTTCTGTTGGAAAAATGCAAAATAGGAGGCCAATGATGCACAGATATTAGAGGCATAATATAATGCATTGAGTTATTTAGTATAGCATACAATAAGCTCATACACGTCCTAGAAGTTCATTGCTGATAAAGGAATTTAACAGCATCAAGCTTAACCCAAACATATGGATCAATAAAGTACCCGACAAATCTCATCCTTTTTTTAAGGCACCACAAATATCAATTTTCCTAGGAAAGAGAAATTTTCATTTAACTTTAACTCTTTAAGAGGACAACTTCTCCTCGTTCTTTAATATTAATAAAATCTTATCTTTAAAAAAAAAAAAATATCTTCTTGACTTCCTTGCAACATTCTTCTTCAAGGGCTGCTCCTCATAATTATATACTATCTGAAGGGTGCAATAAGTTAGGGAAAAGGCAAGAACAAGATGCCATAGATAAACAGCGAAAAAAATATCATTAGGGTGAAAAGACCCAAAAAAATTACCACATTAATGGTAAGTATCGTATATATTAAGACAAAAGTATCACCAGATAAACAAAATTGTTAAGAAAATCTAGAAACATATAATATTTCAAACAACATAAATCACATTTACGCAGACAGACACGAAATGTCACCAACCAATATAAAATATTAGCACCAAGTTGCACAGCAAGATCTTATTTGGAGACCAAAATACTAACCAAAAAAAAAAAAAAGGTAACAATCAAACACAGATCAACTCCCAAAAACTAGTTACAGGAGCTTGTATTCCTTTGACCTATAAAAAAGCAATCACTGGATCACAATCCACTACAAATACAACACGTTATGCAAACAATAAAGACATCATTCTAATAAGGCAACTACTATCACCCATCCTAATCTTTTTACATAAAAAATGCTATTCAAATGTTTTGGCGAAGGCCTCGACAATCCTGTGCACAAAAAGAGTATTTTTTTTGTCCCACTAAAATTGTTTTTTTTCCCTTTTTTGGATGTCCATTTAGATTGTCCACAATTTTTATGGTGCATTCTCCACTAAATATTTATCACACCAAATTTATAGACCACAAATCTTATCTTTTTTCATATGCATAAAAAGTCAAACAAAACAGTATAACATCAATGTTTGAATGATTCGAAGTTAATTACTACTACTAGGAACATGTGTTTAAATGTTTTCAAATAATGATCTTGTAGGGTCTCAGATTCCCTAATAGTTAGGAATGGTAAGTGGTAGTAGTGAGCATGTTTCCCATGTTAAGGGCGTTTATAGCTCAATACTGTTCTCATGTTAGCCTATTTAAGTAGATATTGAACTTAACTATTTGATGGGATGAAACGAGTACAACTATTGCATCATTACAATTTATATTGTTGTGCTTAGCTTTATTTTTCCCCCAACACTAACGAGACAGGAGTCATCAACATCAACATCAACATCAACATTACCCCAATGCCTCCAAATAGACTCCCGTCTAGACAAGGTAAAGGGGGATCGATTGTACGCAGCCTTACCCCTATGAGAACAGAGAGGCTGTTTTCGTATGGGACAGAGGGAGTATAATTCAAATTACAACTATAATAAAAACACCAGTACTTATTGCATACTGTGTCTGCAAGCAAAGAGTTGCATAAATCAAATAAATTCAAACCAATTATCGTTGACACAGTTGAAATTCAGATTACAAAGTACAAGACGATCCAGCAATAACTAACAAACACAAATTATAATTCAACGTACCAAATCCCCTTCCAGACTTGGAGCCACAAATATCACAATGCCATGCATCCTGTTTGATGCAAGAAGTTAATATAAGCAAAACCAGCTAATAAACAACAAGTAACATCAAATATATGTTTGAGAGAGGGAGAGAGAGAAAGTTCATCAATATCTTCAAAATGTGAGTAGATTGCACTATAACACTTTGAACTAAAGAGATGAACGAAAAATACAATTACTAACCATAGCCGCCTGGGGAAAAACCCCTAATGCATGATGTCCAACATTGTCATACAGAGACAGGCACCACCTTTTCTTAGCGCGTGGAGCATAATATTCTGCCACAAATTTCCTCCAATAAGCAATGGTATTTTCCTGTTAACACAATATAGACAGATAAGACTGACAAGAGATACAGCCTTAAGCTACAGATGCAAAATATAAACAAATAAAAAAAAAAAAAAAATAACCAAGATTATATAACACCCATCATAGTAGAATGTAGACCAACATGCAAAGTGAAGGAAGGAGATTATTGTCAGGCCTTGATGAGACACTCGTGACTTGCTGAAAACAATTCCAGATACATGAAACAAAAGCAACACGAGGAAGAAGTGTATAAATTAAGAAGCATCAGGGTATGCTAACAACTTACAGGCGGCCGTTGCCTCTGATGATAAAGGTATTGCATCAGACGGCGGGCACAGACACCTCCAGTGTCATATGGATTTTTCATGGCAGCCATTTGCTGTTGTAAGCTCTGCTGTTGCAGATGCTGTCTCAACTGCTGTTGCTGCTGTTGTTGTTGCTGCTGCTGTAATTGGACTCGCTGCATTTGTGGCATGGCCTGCAGAATTTGTTGCTGCTGCTGTTGCCGTAGCCTCTGCTGCTGCAATATGGCTTGCAACTGCGGGTTATGGCTTTGCAGTTGCATTGAATCTTGCCTTTGGAGCAATTGTTGTAAGACTTGCTGTTGTAAAATGTCTTCCTGCTTAATATCAAGCCGCGGTTTCTTGTGCAGCTGGGATAAATTAGCAGGGTCTTGAATGAAGGAGTTCGTCATCCTGGGACCCATGGCAAGAGGAAGTTGCCCTGTTTGTGATGCAGGCAATGAGGTTGCACCTGAAATAGCTTGCTGGAGACTCTGCATAGATTGTTGAGAATTGGGATCGTGATGAGAACCCTGCTGCCCTGTCGGTGGTCCATCTATCACGGAGGAACCAGAAACACTAATATTATTTGACGAAAATGACATTGGTGATGCTGGCAATCGTAAGTAGGACTCTGTGTTGATGCTCGCACTTCTTTGCAAGTGGGGACCCCCTGAGAAGGCTGAGTTTGCATCAGTGACCAATGAACTAGCCCCAACACTTGGCCCTGAGTTTGCCACGCTGTTCAGAACCGTCTGATTCACGTCACCAGAAACTGGGCCAAGATTCGAGCGCCCTGTTCCAGAAATCGAGTTGGCAGAGTTCCCAAAAGACGGACTCAAGTGAGAGTTAATTACATTCTGAGACTGTGCATCTCCTTGGAAAAAAATACCAGAACTTGCTGAAGATTGAGACAATCCTCCAGCCACCCGAGAGGGTGCCATCAGTGGCACCGTCCCCTGGTGGCTGGAATCCAAATAGCTCTCCAAAGCCAGGCCTGTTTTCCCCTCTTTACACCAAAAATATCCCCAATCTGCTCAAGTACAGCTATCTATCGAAACCCATAACAGAATCCTCACAGAAAACCTTGCAAACACAGTTTTGAACAGATAATATAATTAACACCCACGACTAAGGTGAAGAAACTACCCAATCCACAAGCTCTAGTTCACCCAAGTCGCTTGGATGTACAATGATTTGTTTGCCTTGACAACCTTATACTCTAGTGAAAACACAAACCAAAGCTAAATCAGCAGTAGAACAACCTAACGAGCCAGTAAGCCATGAAAAACCAAATTATAAAACTATCTTACCCTAATCATTGAGTTTATATTCAAGCACTTACACCCACTAATATCTACAAGGTTAACCCTACAAAACCTGCTCCTACCAAAATTAAAGTAAACACAGAGTAAAACCCACATAAAATATCTCTATAATTTTAACATATTTATTTTATTTTTTTAAAAAAAATCAACAAGCTACCCCGACATCAGTCCATCACTATTAACTATCAACGATCAAGTGACAGATTATCTACTATAAAAAGAAAACCCTAAAAATCCTGCTCATACAAGCCCAAAAAGAGCAGTGCAAAAAAGCAAAAAGCACGTGTGTTTTCTCATTACAACAACCCATTAAACACCAAACCGCACTTTACTTCAGCAAAATCCACAAAATTCCTAGTACAGAGAATAAAAGAAACCTAATTTTTTCACAATTAACATTTCAAACCCAAAAACAACACCATCGAGCTCACATCAAACCAAAACACGTAATTGAAGTAAACAACAACAGTCAAAATCCAATAAAAACTCCAAATCAACACCAATCAACAACCCAAGATACTAGATAACACAATAATCAAACTTCATACAGCACAATAAATTAAAAAAATGATAAAATAATGAAAAAGGGGAAAATTTCAGCCATTTTCAATAACATCAAAGGGGTAAGTAGCAAGATTGAAAACCTCAGTACAAGATATTACAGTGATGATCACTGATAATACAAAAACAAATAAAGAAGAAAAAAAATCCAGATGAATGTAGAGAGAGAGAGAGAGAGGAACGGACCTTGAAAACGGCGAGCTGGGAAAAGCAAAACGACGGACCTGAAAATATTTAGGGAGGAGAGAGAAAATCAAAAGCTTTTCAGACATTACATTACAGCTTTATATATAGCTAGCGGGGGAGTAAAGAGAAGCAGTGACCGGCCGCATCGGTGAACCGCAGTAAGTGACCGGCATTAGCCGGTTGATTTGGACACGTGGCGGCTGCTTGGTAGGTGTACGTAGTCGGTGGCTAGATCCCAGCGGTAGAAACGGGGGACCTACTGATGACGTGTCAATATCTAATTGGGTCAATAGTAATTATGAGGATTGGGGTCTGGAATTGACTGATCCACTGTGACGCGGCTTACTGTAAGACGGTAAGACCAGCCGTCAGATCTTTACACGTCAGAGATTTTTGATCAAGTGGCTGATTTGGGACACGTGGCGGAAGGGGATTGGTTAAGGGGATTGGTGTAGAATGGAAGTGGGAACAGGGGAGTCAGTTGAAGAGATTACTTCATTAGGTAAAAAAGGGTAAAATTGGGAAGAAAAAACAAGGACTCGTGTGGCCTGTGCAACTAACTAAACTTTAATCTCAGTTCAATGTTGTTTGTTTTTGTGAAGGGTGTGAAATGAATCAAATGATTGATTTTGTATGATGTGTTTCCTTTTTTTTATTTCACAGATGAGATAAACTTGAACTAATCTTAAATTTATTTAAGAAATAGTTGGTGTTTTCTATATATGCAGATATGGTGTGGAAAAATAATTTTATGGGATGTTATATAATTGTTGGCGGAATCGTTATTATCTTGAAAAAAATGATTAAAAAAAAAGATGCGCAATTTTTATATGATAAGTGAAACACCTTTTGAAAACTGTAATGGTTATTCGTTTTTAAGTGATTGTACTTGCAAATTGCAACAACTTGGCAAAGCTTTCATTTTGTCTATGTGTAGCATGACATATTTTCTGTTTATCGTAAAAGTTACATGGTATATGCCTATTATAATAAATTCAAGATCGTCACATATATGTAGTTAAAACTACTTTTGCTTAAGAAAACTAGTATACAATATGTTGTTTCTTACTTTCTTTTCCATTATGAGAATTATTGACTTTTGTATAGAGATAACAACGAAAATAGCAATAAAAATGATAAATACAGGTTGAACCACACAATGAAAAATTCAATCATTGTCTACCAATAAAGATATTGTTTAAGGTGGAGGTTAGGGTTTCGGAGAAAGAGTATCTTGAGAGAATATTTAACCCTCAAGGTTACAAGGGATTTAGGGGTCGGATGAAAACACCGAGCTTAAAGAGTTAATGCAATAAAGTGAGTGCCTTACGCAACCACAAAGCTTTAATAAGCAATAAAGAAATTCTATTATTGAATTGGGAAATAAAATTAGCAGCCAATTTATGTTGCAACGTGTCCGATCCAATCCACTTCATATGGACTAGCGCATTTTATTCAGGCGCATGGCGTAATGTTATGTGCCTCACCTGCTCTTTGGTCAGCGAAGCACCATGCGGGGACCACGCCATCATGGTGTGCAATTGTATATTATTGTTTTTCTTTTTGCTTGTTTAAGCCATTGTTTGCTTCTTCTTCTTCAAATTTTTTTTTTTTTTAGGACAATATTTACACCTTTTTTTTTTTTGGTTTATGTACACTTTTTCGAATATAAAATTTTGGAATACTATAATCAACAATATAACTAAGATGCAAATCTATGTAAATAGTTTAAAACACAATGATTCAATCAAAGCCCGACACATCAGCATGCCATGTCATCGCTGAGTACTGCCACATATACATTGACGTGGCGCAATGTATTGTCATACAAGCACCACATTCATCATCTCAATTTAAAAAAAAAAAAAAAAATCAGTTAAAAAGATTCGATGATTCAATTTTGATACTAACACTTTACCAACTACTCCAACATTCATATATGCTAATGTTTCCAAAACTATTTAGATATGACAATAAATATATTCATTTAACTAATTTTGATTCAATTTTTAATAATGTTATATCAACGAACGTTCAAATAAACGAATACCTATCAAATTCACTTGGTAAGCAATTGTTGTTCTAATAGAAAAATAGCTCACCCAATTTTTTTTCCCTAAAAGGACATCTAAATTTAAAAGTTAAGCTAATACTCCCTGCGTCACGCCATTACATGTCCATTGCACTATTCATGGCAAAAATGAGGATTGGGAAAAAAAAATTGAGATTGACAACTATACCCTTAATTTGGATAAAGTAATAAGTAGTTGGGGATTTTTTTAATATTTGGGTAAGATAGTGGGTGAGAGAGAGTGTGAGTATTTTATTGATTATTAAAAAGATAGTGGGTGGGGTTATTTTTTACTTATGTGGGGATGAATAGTACAATGGCCAAGTTATGGTGGGACAAATATATGCACACAATAGCCACGTAATGGTGGGACGGAGGGAGTAGTAAAATAGATTATTGATTCTAATACAAAATTAACCAATTCTAATAAGCAAAAAATTTACTTACAATAGGCATGTTTTTTTTTGGTTCTACTCACACCTAATTAGATAAGATTATAAACCCAAGCGAAACTTCATTTTCAAAGCACACATTATTTGATGCAAAATTTCACATTAAAGCGAATAAACACATAAAATTTCAACAAAAAAAAAAAGTTATACCAATGAACTCATAAAAAAAAAAAAGAAAAAGAAAAATGTAATAATAATATTATAACAATCAACTTATCACAATTCTAATCCGTGCATCGCACGGGGTACAAACTAGTTTATTTCAAGTTATTGAGTACATGAAATAAATTCTAAAAGGATGGAGCTATTTATTTTCTCACATTAATAATGCCGCTCTAGTTACTTTTTCCCAAAACTTTTATTTCACAAAAACATTTTTATTAAGTATTTAAATATTTTTTGACTTGGTACCATATTAGATAATATGAGTTTATTTGTGGGGTACATCTGGACAACTACTCAAGTGTCTTTATATAATGAGAATTGTTTGAGCTAATGTGACACACTGAGCATTTGTTCACCTCAACTTATTTTTTGTTGTTTTTTGGTTGATTTCAGCAAAGATCAACAAAATTGAGTAGAATCATTGAAAATCAACAAAAAATAATAAAATCAATAAAACCTAGTATATCAATACATTTAGTAGTTACAACAAACATCAACAAAATGAACAAGAATCAACAAAAAAATCAGTAAAATCAACAATCAACAAAATTTATTTTAGTAAATATCAACAATCAACACTAAATATAAAGAAAATAATACGAATTGAACAAAGCCTATATGTTGTATTTAAGACACCCAAAAGGGAGTTCGGATAAAGTTGCTCTAAGATATAGGACTACTAGGGATGGATATGAACAGTGGCAGTATGATTTTTGCCCAACTCAGCACAGACAAGGCCTTAGCCAGAGCCAACACGTGGTATGAAGTGGTGGGTCGTGCCTAGATGAGTGCGAATCTATAATTGTTTTTCATGTGAAAGTCGCACTCATCCGTTGTTGTTTTGGGATAATTATATTAGTTGTTAGGAAATTTTATAATTATGTTGATTCGTATAATTACTTGGGGTATTCTATACATTTTTGATGTTTTCAGGACAAGATCGACATCCGACCCCAAGCATTGGCAAAGTTTTGAACCCAAGAAGGCCAAGCAAAATCGCAAGAAATTGCCGTATACTTTTGTGCCCACCTAGGCCATTATTTGGCCTACCTAGGCATGCAGAAGAATCAAGGGCATAACCTACATCAAAGTTTGCCTACCCAAGCATTGGAAGTGCCTACCTAGGGGTAATTGGCCACGCAAGTAGCATAATTCTTGTACAATTCGTGCCTACCTAGGCGACAAAAATGCCTACTCGAGCATTTGTTAGAAGCCTAGGCAAAATGTCCGTCCCCTTCATGCATACCCAAGTGCAATCTTCGCTTACCAAGGTAAACTGTCAACTCCTCGAATTAATTGTGTTTTGAATGCTCTTGATGAGGGAGTCTCTAGCACTTCGTGAGAGCATCTTTTGGAGCCTATAAGAGGGTTATAAGTCAGATTGTATAGGGCATCCAATCTTTATCCCAGCTACATGCTTTCTAGTTAAATTATAGTTTACTCAAACACTAGTTCTAATTTAATCGCTTTTGTAATCGCTGACCGTTCATTGGAGTTCTTGTTCAACATTCATAGTTTATCTCACATCCCCTCTCTCAATTCTAGTATTACAATTCTCGTTTTGTTTGTTTATCGGTTTATACATGTTAGGTTTATTTCAATTGAAATTCTTAATTGAATGAACCAATTACCATGAGTAACTAGTTTTAATTGTTTTAGGATTGATGTAACTTAGCGTGTAAATTGATTTGATATTGGAATAATTTGTTGTTTGCATGCATTTGAAAGTCGTTGTACGCAATTATTAGAAACTGTTGTTGATTCATTGCTCTTGAAAAAAAATTTTGCCTAACTAAAGATGATTAACATAAAATCAAAAGGGGAATGTTAGTCGTTGGCTTTTTATCACTTGCCTTGATCTTCTAATCACGAAACTAGGTTAAAATTCCTGTTGGACAATAGGATTGCTTAGGTTCTTAATGCTTTCGACTTGTTTAATCCCATGAAAGTAGGTCGTTTTACATTGTTAATTTTGGCCTTAAACCATTTGAAATAGAGTTTTAGATGTTTTTATCCGTCCTTACAATGATCGATTTGGCATGCTTGTTAGACTTATCCATTCGTTAGATTAATTTAGCTTAAGTGAAATCAACCTTAGGCCTTTAGTTTCTTGATATATTTTGTTAGTGACAAATCTTGCTAGTTAGGCAAATCAACTAAAAACCGTGATTGAGTCGTACAGATAATCAAAATTTTAGAACTTGGTGCTTGAAACCGCTAGTCTCCGTGGATCAATAATCTTTTTATCACTCCGATCTCCCCATATACTAGTAGGGCTAATGCCCATGCCTGAATGATGGGCAAACCTAGTGTCTAGGCNCAAAAAAAAATAAAAAATAAAAAAATTTCTTTTTTGAAGAATAACAAAGACCATGTGTGCCAACACAAGACATGACACGATGGGACATGCCTGAGCAACCCCTAAGGAGGAAGCGACACGACACAAGAGTGACTCGATGACCGTACTGTGGAAAATGTATTAGGAAGCCTCAAACAAGTGAGGTGAGTTAGCTCGTGTTCATACTTAACTTCAAGTACCACAACCTAGTTGTAGGATTGAAACGCCTCTTTAAAATCCACTACGACAGACAACAAAAACAACACGCAACCAATTTTACACACACACACAAAAAAAAAAAAAAAAAAAAAAAAACCATATGCCTACCAATTATATCCAAGTCATGGCACAAATAAAAGTGTCCCCAGATCCACCGTAAAGAATGAAACTAAAATCAAAATCAATGCATACCATTAAGAATCAATTCTACCAAAATTATGTTGAATGTCAACCTCTCTAACTATAAACCATAAATAAAGTCCCAAATAGTTCAGAACTCTTCCAATTGGGGCCATACTATACTTGTCATTCCCATCAGTCTTTCTTCATCCTCAAACTCGCTTCTTTCTTGACTCACCAACTCAGCTATGGAGCTCGACATGCCATCAATGGCGGCTGCCCTGGGTTTGTCCGTGCCGGTCATGACATTCCTCCTATGCTTCGTTGCGACAATACCCATCAGCCTCCTATGGCGGCTCGTGCCCAGAACTCTCCCTAAACACATCTATTCTGCCTTCACTGGGGCTCTTCTTTGTTACCTCTCTTTTGGGCTTTCATCAAATCTCCACTTTCTTGTTTCTATTCTTATTGGGTACCTATCTATGCTCGCCTATCGCCCCAAATGTGGGATCATAGCTTTCTTTGGCGCTTTTGGGTATTTGATTGGTTGGTAAGTGGGATTTGACTTGATGGGTATTTATGATTTCTCCCCAAAGTTTTGATTTTTAAGTGGATTTTGCTTGATGGGCACTTGTAATTTGCTCTAAAATTCAATGTTATTTGTTGATTTTTGTTAGTTTAATTCAGATCTCTGAATTGGTTTTGTATGTGTGAAGACTGGATTTTTAGAGCTTTTTGATGAGTTCTTGCAAATATCACGCTTTTGGTGTTTGCTGTTAGAGATAGATATGGAAAATTTCCTAGATATATGGAAAATATATTCACCTAATATATTTCCAGTATCTACCTCTAACATTTGCTAAGAGTATTGAATTGGTATTGCTTAGTAAAGATTGAAACTTGTTGGTTTTCTTCGGTAATCTAGATGGAACCCTATATGTTCTGGTAGAAATTGAGCCATTGAAACCAACTATATTGTTAGAAGATGCACTGTTGCACTTAGCTTGTGGAGGCTTTTTTCCTCCCAACTGCAACATAGAAGGTCTTATATTTTATTTTTATGTTTTGCCTCTGCCATTAGTAGCATACCAGCACTAACTGTCAACACGCATGATTGCATGGTTTGTGTGTTTAGTTTGCTGATTCAAATTTAGTTTCAAATTGATGAGCAATTTTGTACTGAGCATCATAGTGGAGACTGGAGAGTTAAATGTGATAACAGAGAACCTTGATTATCGAATAAGCTGATAGACGAAATATATCCACAAGTTAATTTGGATAAAGATGGTGGTAGATTCTTACCATGTTCTCCCCCTTACTCAAACGAACTGTTTAAGTACTTTAGATGTGAAGTCGCAGACTCAATTGATGGTTTACTGTAAGTCCAGGGACCAATCATATTGAACCTCTTTTCGTGTTTGGTGAAAGTCATATTAAACTCTTAGGAACTAGCAACTGCACATCTTTCTTTTACATTACTTTAATCATGAATTATTGTTCAAGGTAACTTTGTGACTTATGCATTGGATTACCATGCCTGCAGTATTGCTTGCAAAGGTGCAAGTTGGTGGTGCCAATCTAATGCTAATTTAGCTGTCCGTGACGTCTATGCCTAATATTTCTTGTAGTTACATTGGTCAGTGTAACTGTTTACATTCATTACATTTGAATCCAAATTTTAGGTCTCACTTTCACGAGCTTTACGCTGCAATGTGATTGATGATAGTGAAAAACTAGATACATTTCAATTCATCAATGAGGTTTTCACCCTTAGAGCTTGTTTACTTGGATTTAATTGTGATTACAATATGATGCACCATTTTAGTAACTGGAGGTAAGGGTGGAAAAGAGAAGATGGAGGGGAATGATTGAGGAAGGTGTAATCGATTACATCAATCTATATAATCACAATAGTCTAGCATAACAAATGCTCACAGCCACCCTAAACAACTGCACATTGAATGAGTAGACATGAGCATGTCTATAACTACAACATGCTCATTATATTGTAATTATCAGTACATCCAAGTAAGCTTCACCTTAGAGTATCATTTCTGTTTTAGTATAGCTTTCTCCATTTGATCCCTGACAAATATTCTGCACACAAGGAGCATGAAAATTTTGAACATCTACACTTCTTTCACCACTTAATAACTGTTAGGTTGTTAGCTTTCTGGAACCTGATCCTGACTTGACTTTGCCCCTTCACCTTTTTTTTTTTTTTTTTTTTTNGGTTGTTGTTGTTGTTGTTGACATGCTAAGGAAAGATGCTTTATTTGTTTGTTAAATCTCTAGTAGTGTGTATTGTGGGTTAATGGAGAGGACAGAATGATGCAATTGCTTTATGTGCTAATATACTTCATGAGGAGATACCTTAGTATTTGTGACTTCTGTTTTGACTTCAGAAAACCTTATCTTCTTTTCAGCCATGTTTACTACATGAGTGGAGATGCATGGAAAGAGGGAGGCATAGATGCAACTGGTAAGCTTTTCCTTGCAGCTAATTCATTCTGGTATTTGTCCAGTGTTTTCAATGCCTTGATGTTAGTTTTGAGAACGCTAGCCATTATCTGCAGGTGCATTGATGGTCCTGACGCTCAAAGTCATCTCATGTGCAATGAATTACCAAGATGGACTCCTAAAAGATGAAGATCTTCGTGAAGCACAGAAAAAGTACCGTTTGCAGAAAATGCCCTCCTTGATTGAATATGTTGGTTATTGCCTCTGCTGTGGAAGTCACTTTGCTGGACCTGTGTATGAAATGAAAGATTATCTTGACTGGACAGAAGGGAAAGGGGTCGGTTTATGAGGCATTCTTGTTCGTCATCATATCTCTTGTTTTTAGATTCATAGGTTTTGTGAACTCTAAACTCATGCAATTAGTTTGCTTTATGTCTTTGTAGCTCTGGAGCCCATCAGAGAAACAGCCATCACCTTTTATTGCAGTAGCTCGAGCTCTTCTTCAAGCTGCTATATGCATGGCCCTCTATTTGTATTTGGTGCCACTTTTCCCCTTGACTACTTTTACAAACCCCTTGTATGGGGAGTGGGGACTTTTGAAAAAGGTGGGTTACATGTACATGTGTGGGTTTACAGCACGGTGGAAGTATTACTTTATCTGGTCTATCTCGGAAGCTTCCATCATAATATCTGGCTTTGGGTTTACTGGATGGACTGATACTTCCTCACCAAAGCCTAAGTGGGATCGTGCCAAAAATGTGGACGTTCTTGGAGTTGAGTTGGCAAAGAGTGCTGTTCAGCTTCCACTTTATTGGAACATACAAGTTAGCACCTGGCTCCGCTATTGTGAGTTCTTCAGTTTTTCGTCTCACTATTTGGCTTTCAGTTGCTTATTTCAATCTCGCTACTTTGTGCAGTAATGATCTAAGTATTGCGCCTTTGTTCAATGACTTAAGATGTGGCTCCTATTCTTATATATGGTTGAGTTTTGTGTATCTGAATCATCATTTTATGTTCTTACAGATGTCTATGAGAGACTTGTACAGAAGGGTAAGAAGGCTGGTTTCTTTCAGCTGCTTGCCACGCAGACTGTCAGTGCTATCTGGCATGTAAGTTACCTTTTCTGACCTGATAGTTCCCTTGACTTCTTTTCGGCAATGTTATATGTCTTAAATGGGTTAAATTAGGGGCTGTTAGTGCATGCTGGTATTGAATACAGAAGCAGGTATCATTTTCTTGAATTTGTCGGCCTTGTCATTTCTTATCTGAAGTTGTAGTCATTATTAGGCCTTTCATTATCAAAATATTCTGGTATTTTGGTAGTGTCTGTTTCTTACATTTGTCGTGCATAACATACTGCCTTTCTTGTGGTATACAGCACTTTTGTGGATGAGGCTCATTGATAGTGGTTAAATCTCTTGCTATCATGAAAATAACTTGGATGGAATCCTTTTAATATATCAATGTATAGCCAGTATATAGTTGCTTTCTAAATATGATGACTTGAGTAGTTATAGATCTGGATCAGGCATAAAACGTAGCTAATATTGATGTCATTGATGTTATCCACTGTCAATATTCAGAATTTATACTTCTGTTGTTTGTATAGGTTATAATGCCAAAATAGCCTATTTGAATCATTTGATCATCTTCCTTGAGTAAGGTTAACTGCGGTGATGTTTTATTGGTGTACACATTTGCTCTCTGCCTTCCATTTCCAGGTGATTGTGTTGAATCAAAGTACTTTTCTGTAGGTTCAATCCCATACCAGAAAACATAGAAAGTGGAGCTGGGTGCATATTAACATAAGCTGATGAGTAATGACACAAATTACCAAACTTAAACTTCATGGAAGTTAAACCTCAATGCTTGTTGTCTGATTAATTTTCTTTTTCTTCTTCCCTTTTTTTGTTTGCGTTCTTTTTTTTTTTTGATGATTTTTTTTTCGTTCTTTTAAAAATTTATTTATTATTATTTTCTACCATTGTAATGGAGACTTACTAGGGCTGGCCACGAGCCGAACCAAGCCGAACACCAAGCAAGCTCGGCTCGGCTCGTTTAAAAATACTCGGGCTCGAGTTCGAGTCGAACTCTAAATTTGGGCTTGAGTTCGGCTCAAATGCTAATTACAAAGTTCGAGTTCGAGCTCGAGTTCGTTTAAACATATAATTTTACCCAAATCTT
>BSSO01002870.1:0-17978 GCA_030267885.1 Mesembryanthemum crystallinum
AAATAATCTAGGAAGAAATTTAAATTTATGGCAGGAGTCAAACAAGCATGTGGAGCTTATTTCTAAAGGTTCTCAAGCTACACTCCATCCAATTACTCCGCCTAACAGCGGCAGCACATAAATCCAAATTTTCTGTTTCTGCGTCTTAAGAACCTCCTCTAAACTATACTTCATGTCAAGACTCCTGTTCCTAGGGATGCCCTTCTCTTGTCCTCCCTCCCTCCTTGAAAGCCCAATATGTCCCCAAAATGTCTTTCAGAAGCCACTACAAAAGACCTCCCTTTTTACATTGTTTGAGTTGTTCCTTAGCTCCAACTTCCTAATGAAATAATTGTCGTTCCACTCCTCAACCTCACACTAATCACCACTCATGAATCCCCGTACCAAAGTGCACATGGTAGTCCCCATGCTCTCAGACCTAAAAAGGGAGGACCCCACTTAATAGGAGCACACTGGAGAAGAATGAGAAAATGATCAAATGATGTGGAAAAAGCTAGACAACACTTCCTTGACTAAGTAAGGGAACTTGTCTTCAAACTCATTAGTGAAGAGGAAAATATGAGTAGAGGCATTGTGAGAAACCCTAACACTCTAGGTAAATTGGGCTTTGGATAAAGAAAGGTCACACTTGCTGGACTCCGTGATGATGTAATGAAACTCTTGCATACGAGCTATAGAGCCTAGCATCTAATCTCTACTTGGAATGACGAACCACTTAAAATCCCCACCAATGACCTATCTTGGGGAATACAACCCTGCAAAAGAAAGTCACAATTTGTCACGATCACAAGGCCCATAAACAATTGTCATCCACCACTCCCGAAACTAACTATTTGAACCACATAAGCGCAAATCAGTGCACAAACCTAGATGACACTCAACTGGAGATGCGAAACGAGTATCCTAGATACTGAAAACACCCTGTTACGTTCCCATTGGAAGAACCGCCCCCCAAATCCATAAACCCTGACTCCGAAAGAATACGAAAGATTTAGAATCAATCCCCTCCTCCTCGGTCTGTAGAAAAAAGAAAAAATGCACATGAAAGGACGCCTTACAAACAACACCCCTCACTATACCCCCGTGTAACACTATAAAGCAAATTACTGATCACTATATAATGCAAAAGGCAATGCACGTTTATGAGGTATGTTAGATGTACTTGGCCCTTCACTTGCTCAGTTAAGATATGGCCCTTGGTGGGAGCTTGTGGTGTTCTAGGACTAAGGCTGTAAACACTATTTTAGGGGTCTTGTTTTCTTTTCTCTCTATTCTTGTTATAGTAATTAATTCCATATTTAACTTTTTCTTGCCTCAGATGATTTTTTTTATCACTTTGTTATTAGTTCATTATTTATTTATGTATTTCCTTGTATTATTTCAAACATTGATCCTTTGTTATCCTTTATAATTTTATGTGAGTTTGATTGTCCATTTAATTTTTATGTTGTTGCTGCTACTACATCTTTAATACACTGCGTTGGTTTTATTTCATCTTGCTTTAGCAACCTGGAAACTGCCTTCTTCTTAATGTGAGTGAAGTATTTGCGTAGTGGGTTACAACCTCAAGGAACAATCTTAGCTTTCTTAGTTGCATAGATATCATATTGTGATACGAGGATTAGTTGTTGCAGTTAAAGACCCACTTATGCTGTAGTGTGCATTGTCAAACAAATTGATGACTCTAGATCAAACCCTGGAATCATCTTCGTTTTGCTAAGTGGCATAATATTCTCTAATTTATCCCCACTGTTCTGCTTTTTCAAAAATAACACTTATGTTTGGTGACAATGAATGAGTAAAACCTTGGAAAAGTAAAAGTATTCAAGCGTAGAACTAGGAAAAGCTTAAAATGTCAATTGATTTGGTTGGTTTAAGGGAAAATTGAGGTAAGTATTGAAACTTCCATTGGGTTTATGGGACTACAACATATGTTCATAGTCATTTAGACCTTTGTCGCACTGTGGAAAACTAGACTTAAATTGCTGTGGTTTTGTTTGAGACTATTGTTGTGGCTCAAAGCGCCTTTGTGGGGGAGCGTCAGATTTTGGATGCTGCTTTGATAGCTAATGAGGTCGTTGATGACGCTAGGAGATCTAGACTTTAAAGGGTGGTTTATAAATTGGACTTCGACAAGGCTTATGATAGGGTTAGTGGACGCTTCTTGGACATGGTGATAGAGAGGAAGGGGTTGGGTTCGAGATGGCGTAATTGGATTCGGGGATGTTTTGCTAATGCTAGCTTCTCGATTTTGGTTAATGCCGCCCCTAGGGACTGGTTTTCCTCCTCTCTTGGTCCTAGGCAGGGGGATCACCTTTCCCCTTTTCTCTTTACTCTAGTAGTCGATGTCCTTAGCTGGATGCTGGATAGGAGCGTCCAGCGGGGCTTGGTCGATTGCTTTAGGGTGGGGAGGGAGAGTATTGCAGTGTCTTGTCTCACCTGTAACTCGCCGACGGCACCATTCCCTTTCTTTCAACCGATATTGAGAGCTTCTGGAGGGTGTGTACTATTCTGCAGATCTTTGAGGTTATTTCCGGGATGCAGATTAATCTATCTAAGTGTAGTTTGGCAGGGATTAATGTGGATAATGGGGTCTTAGAGTCTTTTGCCTCTTCTGTAGGGTGTCAGGGTTGGCTTCTCACCTATCTAGGCGTTCCCCTTGGGGGTAAGCCGCGGTGCTAGGCATCTCGGGTAGCCAGGCGTTTGATTACATGGAAGGGTAGATATTTCTCTTTAGGGGTAGGATAACGTTGTTGCAGTCATGTCTTGCTAGTATTCCTATTTACTACCTTTCCCTCTTTAGGGTCCCAGTTAGTGTGGGTAATAGAATTGAGAAGCTGATGCGGGACTTCTTGTGGGCTGGGGCGGATGGAGGTAGGAAAGATCACCTTATCAGTTGGGGTCGTGTTTGTAGACCTAAGACGG
This sequence comes from Mesembryanthemum crystallinum, assembly GCA_030267885.1. Classification (NCBI taxonomy): domain Eukaryota; kingdom Viridiplantae; phylum Streptophyta; class Magnoliopsida; order Caryophyllales; family Aizoaceae; genus Mesembryanthemum; species Mesembryanthemum crystallinum. The sequence goes on from BSSO01002870.1 coordinate 2,926, forward strand.
AGGGGGGTTTGGGTATTGGTCGGTTGGTGTCTAAGAACATTTCATTGGTGGGTAAGTGGTTGTGGCGATTCCCTTTGGAAACCGGATCTCTATGGCACCAAGTAATCACGAGTAGATACGGCCTTCAGCAGAACGGATGGGACGCCCTCCCTGGATCGCTTGTTTCCCATGCAACACCTTGGAAGTTCATCAGCCAGGTATCTCGCTTTTTCTTTCCTTTTGTGAGATTTAGGGTAGGCAATGGGCTTCGGGTTTGATTTTGGGAGGATGTGTGGAAGGGGGAAGTTCCTTTTGCTTCTTTGTTTCCGAGGGCTTTTCGGTTGTCTACTCTCCACGAGGCACCAATTTCTGCATTTTCGTAGGGCCCCTCATGATTGGGAGATAGAGGAGATCACTGCTCTAATTTCTGTGTTGGACAGTAGCCCTTTAGCGAGCTCTTGTGATTCTAGGGTATGGGTCGGGGATCCCTCAGGGACTTTTTCTTGCAGATCCTTTCTTCACCACCTTAGCTTACCACCACAATATCCCTTCTTCCCTTTGGCGACTTGCATTTGGAAGTCTAAATTGCCCCTGAAAGTACTTGCCTTTGTTTGAACCCTAGTGCTGGATAGAATTAACACCCATGATGTGTTGCAAAGACACCGCCTGGTTGGGCCCTCTCCTCGGGTCAGGGTGTCATGTGTCACCGAGATAGAGAGACCTCCCCTCATTTGTTTCTACATTGTGCCTTTGCGAGAGCTCTATGGCACCGACTTTTGGGGATTAAGGGGGAGTGTGTTGTTGATATTGAGCAACTTTTGCAAATTCGGTATGTAGATTTGGGGCGGGGTAAGGAGCATAAGCTACTTTGGAGGTGTGCCTTTTTCACACTCCTCTGGTGTGTCTTGTTGGAACACAGCTCTCGTATCTTCACGGGAGCGTCGATGCAAGTGGAGTTTGTTTGGGACTGCATTGTGTACATGGCCTCTATTTGGGCCAAAGCGGTTGGGGATTTTAGGGAGGTTACCCTCACTGATAATATCCAACGTCATTGGGGAGAGTTGTAATATTTTCATTGAGGACTCGTTGTCCTCTATCTCTGTAATAACTCTATTACTTTGATATTCATATACTTTTTCTTTATAAAAAAAAACTAGACTTAAATTAATAAAATAGAAATTGTGAGTTTTCACAAAGCTAATCCCGACATTTTTCGTCCTTATAATCACACACAAAGTTTTTCAGATTGCTAATTTTTCTTGCTACACAGTTTCGGTCAATAAAAAGGAATTTCTTTTTTCAGCTAGTCCAGTTACCATCCTGTTACCCAGGTTCAGTATCTTTGCTTTATATTAGACCAACGTCATAAGCCTGCATTACATTCGGGTCCTTGCATATGGGATTGTGAAGAGGTGAACATCTTCATTGTCCCACTAGACCCTCTTCCTTGAGATGTGCCTGAGCACACAGTATCCTGTATCCCCAGTTCTGAACACTAACGGTTATGCTCTGATATTTTCGGTACTTAAGCTTCTAGATTCTGAAAAAAGGTTGGGTTTATCCATGTACTTTGTTCATTTAGGATTTAGATACCGACACCTTGGAATTTGTTGCTATTCTTTTCAGGAGGGGGCATTTGCACAGCTGAAGGTGTGGCAGAGCCTGTCCATTGCAGTTATCTTCTTCCTTACACCGTATATATCACTGCATGCCATGGCGGTTATCATGCTTACTGTGCTCTGTATCTCTTTAGCTTCATTTTTGGTCCTCACCCTCAGAGTGGAAAAAGCCTCCAATTCATAAGTTAATACTTTGCTATCTTTCAGCAAGCTCTGCTGTATATTTCAGCTAGGGGTCTGCTATTTCAACTGTAAATTATGGCTGTTTGCTATTGCAACTGTAAATTATGATGCTATTTGCTTATTGCAACTGTAAATTATGTTACAACTGTATATGTATTTCATTTTCATTTCAAGGAGATTTCCACTTCCCCCATATCTCTCCCCTTTTTTGAGTCTCTTTCTCTGTTTCTAATGAAAATCTCAAGCAGCACCATTTTTGTTATGCATTACAGACCTTGAAACCTGAAATCTACCAAAACCTCAACCAACAAGTACTGTTGTCATGGGTTGTGTTTGTGTCAACATTAAACTGGTCGACAAACTAGTGACTCAAACCTACCCTGTTTATTTGATGGGTTGGAAATTCTTGCATTCAATCTGACTAATTTAATAAGCGAGTAACCTGCTATTGACTTGTTAGCTCATTTAAAAGAGTAGAAACACATAGATTGTACCTCAAAAAATTTAGCATCACAATCATATTAGTTGAGCAATATTTAATCGTACATTGTTAAAATACTGATTATAGTTAGATATTGGTATTCAAATTTTGCTTTTTTTTTCTTTCTTTTTTAATAAGTTAACTCTATTTAAAAACAACTCGTTTATTTTAACGAGTAACGGACAACTAGTTTTTGGGTTGAGAATCTATTAACATAACCTAATTACCCAAATGGGTTATACATGTCTATTGATTTTAAACGAGACGGAAATATCAAACCCGTCACCACTAGTTTCGTGTCCAGTTCGTATAGTATTTTTGTGTCATGTCAACCTTTAACACCCCTACGAACAAACACCCAATTCTCATTCAATCCTCCAAACCTTCCAATGCCTTCTCATTTGGGAACCAAATGAAACCTTAATGACGATGGCAATGACCCAAATCCACTGGGTTGATTTTTTTTTTTTCACAATCCCCCTTTTATCCAACATTTATCCCGTCGCTACCACACATTTCTAACTCGCTCGCTCTCATTTGCAAATATTTACTTTTCTCGGTTCTTCACTTCTAACCCTCCATCTCCTCTCTTTGTCTCCCATGTGCATTCTCTCTCTTCTCCATTGCATTCGTTGCTCCCTCCGAGTTGAAGGAATGATTTTCATCCTCCTCTAGTGAACAACTCATGATAAAATGGCCGCAAGTGATTGGGTGGTTTAGCACAAGCAATATATATATATATATATATTACAATGTACACGATACGAACTTATAGTGGCAATCATGATGGTAAGAGAAAAGATTGAATTCGACATGTAAAAGGCTTACTAATGAGTCGAAAGGTTCACTGACAATTTTTCAGATTCTTGATTCCACATGTGGTTAACATTCCACCTATTAAAGGAGATGAGTGAATAGAGGGACAAGATGGAGAGGAAAATAGGAATAGGAAGAAGAATGAAGAGAGAGAGAAAAGGATTTGTATAGAAAAATGAATTTTAAGATAGGAATTGTTAAAACAAGTGTACAAGGTTTGATGTAATTATTTAATATTTGTTCGAGTGTTTGAAAATTCTAGATATATTGAATGCAAATGACTAATGACATTCACTTTTTCGTTATGTTGTTAATGCTAGATATTTTGAAATGAAAAATGACTAAATATACCCCTAAATCCTAATTAGGAAATAATGTTTTATTGAAAGTTTTCACTAATGGTGTTTAATAAGGGGCAAGAAAAGCATTTCTTTGTTTTGCATTGTTTTTGAGTGTTGTTAAGGGAGAACTTCATTCTTATTTGGGCAGACGTAACTAAGGGGCATCTCTCGAGATACGGTCTCGAATATAACACTTATAAATTTATTTATGGGTACCGAATATCCCAATTAAAGAGGTTTAAACCCCTAACCAATTGTACAAATTATAAGTTACTTATCAGCACGTCAAACAAATACCTAGCGGATAAAAAACATAAACTGTAAATTAATATGCGTAAGGATCATGCGTAAGGATCATTTAGCCAACATAGATATATTTTTAGCTTCTCAGTCGAAGATGACTATAACATGATAAGTATATGAAGCAAGCTTGAAGGACACGTGTAGCACAACTGAACAACAACTCAAAAAATCGTTGAGCAGTTGATCTAATTTGTCGCTCCCTTTTGATCACCAAACCCAACCCACTTAACTCTTTCAACTCCACAAGATAACGTCATCCTCCCAAATCCCACCATTTTAACATTACTACTTATACTCCTTTCAATCCACAAACTGATCGATGTGTTAGTTAAGCAACTAAACTTACACAACAAACACTATATATTCCCATACAAACATCATACTCCTTAAGCACTTCATCACTTAAACATACAACTTTCCCAACATGAGTCTCTCTATTTTCACCTCCCTTTTCCAGTCCCTCACCTCATGGCCACGTCCAGTGCTTCTCTACGCCGGAATGTGGTCCGCCCTCCTCACTCTCACGGTGGCGATAGCGGCGCTATCTCCGGAGATATCCTACCTATGGGCGATAACTCCGTCTTCATCATTCTCAACCGCCTGCGGCAGCTCGTTCGTAAGGGTCCCGGCTGACCTCACGTCCGAGGTGATGTGCTTGCCGGTTAAGCTTTTTCGACACTCGAAGGCTGATCTTGTGGTGCCTCCCATTTTCGCTGCGCTTATTGTTGCTGCCTCCGCCTGCGTCGTTAGAGCCGTAGGATTGTGAAAGTGTATGGTAGTTTAGGAAATTAGTTGGAGTTGGTGTTTGGCTTTGGTTAAAGGACAATGGTTATACTCCTAATGACTCCATATATATCATCTCAAGTTTGAATATAAGAAATGGAGGGTTTTGATTTTTTAACTGATGGAGGGCTAGATTTTTATTTGTTTGGTTTTTCTTTTAGATTTAAAAATTAGCTTGAATAAAAGCTTGTCCTCCATTTAAGAGTTAAGACTAAATCCTTAACCTTTTTTTTTTTTGTTTCTCTTTTATTATTTTTTTTTTCTCTCTCCGGTAAGTAATTAGAACTTGTATTACCGAAATGAACATTTACCATCTACAGGAGGCATACCTCCCTATACAAGAATAGACTACGTAGTAAGTAATTACTTTCAAGGAAGGGCCTCAACTAAAACCATGAGTCATTGTAATGCAAATTAAATCAAACTTTGAAACCACTTTATCACTAGTAGATGTTGTTTTAACATTGAATAAACTAGTGATTCTCATAGTAATAATCTGCTTTAGTTGTTTGAAGATGATTTCCTTCCTTGTGACATTGTGCTCCCTCACCACCATATTGCGGTTATGCCAAAGCAAGTATACGAGAGCAAAAATAGCAGCCATCACACAATTTTTCTGGAACTTGGTCATTTTGCTTCTCTTATAGACCCGACAGTAAAGAGCAGCTAGCCCCTCATTTCTTGTACTTCACACCCACCCAGTCCTTAAGCAAATCAAGACACTGAGTACTCAGAGAACAGTTAAAAATAAATAAATGGCTAGCATTTTCCTGAGTAGAGTAGCATACAGGATAGAGGTCATCTGTACATATGGAATGCTTAAAGAGCTTCTCTTTAGTTTGCAGTATGTCATGGAAGGCAAGCCAACCTATAAAGCTGTGTCAATTGGCCAATCAACTTTCCACATGCTCACATTTCATCATGAATGTCTACCCAGGTCATCTCTTGTGTCAAAACCATCCTTTTCAATCCCACGATTTCAGAAGAAGGGTCTTCTACCAAGGTCAGCATTAAGGAACTATACAATATGATGCTCGACATGCAAAGAAAAATGTCATCCCACGAAGAGATGATAAAAACATTGTGTCAAGAGAAGAGCACCAACAATGAGGGTCACACCAATCTTCGTAACAAGGCAAAAGAAGAAGAGAGAAAACGAGAGAAAAAGAGAGGAAGAGAAGAGGAAAAGAGAGGAAGAAAAAAGAAAGGAAAAAGAGGGAGAAAGAAATAGAGAGGGTAATGGTGGATACATTTCTAGACTAAGTTCTTCTGATGTAAAATTAGAAAAGTTGGAAAGGATGTTACACAATAGCCCTATGTTCAAAGACTATTCGTCAACGAAGAACAATGGGGCGAAGACATCATAGGCAAACTTCCAAACGAAGTCACTCTCAAAGACTTGCCCACGTTCAAGGGAACTGAGAATCCTTACAGCCACCTTAATAACTTTAGAGCTACCATGGCTTTAAAGGAAATCGAGAAGGACCTCTACACACGCATATTCCCACTAATGCTAGAGGGTGGACCAAGCAATTGGTTGGGTTCTCTTACGGGGTTCAAGGCACAAAATTGGGAGATACTCAAGAGGGAGTTTGTTGAACACTACAAATGCAATTCAGTTTTTCCTCTTTCCCAACGAGATCTAGAGGTGACCAAGCAGGAGGAGGGCGAGTTGTTCACAACATTTCGTACTAGGTAGAGAGAAAAGGCCGCACAAATAGTGAACCGACCTTCAGAAAAGGACCAGGGTCATATGTTCATCAAGAATCTCCAACCCACATATGGTGAGCATCTCCACTTCCAAGCCATCAACTCATTCTCAAGACTGTATGAAGTGGGTATGCAGATCGAAGATGCTCTATAAGCTACTATGAGGAGCAAGAGACATGAGAGTTAAGACATGTTGGAGCTAATTGTCTAGCCCTTTACATTTTTACATCTCTAGTTGTCTGAGTCAGAATTTAGTGGAGTCTAGCATTTTGAGTCATCGAGTCTGTACTCATTTGTCCATCAATAAAAGTCTTTTTCATTCTATGATTGATTCTTGTCATGTTTGCATTATCCTATGATGAAATGAGTTGCCAAAAAAAGAAAGGGATATTACACAGTGTACCCATGTGGTTTGGCGAATTGCACAGGGTGCCCATTTTTCAAGTTTTATGCGCCAACTAGCCCTGAAAACAAACTTAATGAACACCATGCCCCTAACCCCTAACTTCCGTTAAATTGTTGTTAAATGGCTATGTAAAAAGACTAAAATGCCCTTTACTTACCCCTCACCCTCACCCTCACCCACATCCACCCTTCCCCATCCTTTATTTTCTCTCTCCTCCCCTTCCCCTACCAAATCACCCCTACCACCTCAACCATTGACGCCGCCATCACCACCACCACCATAAAGATCCGCACCTTCTCTCTCCTCCATCGCCCACCACCATCATTATCACCCACAAATCCACCATTAAAAATCCTTCACAAATCACGCATGCCTTAATTTTTGTTTCTGTTTCAATCATTTATTGCATCTCCAACATTCACAACCAAACATAGATAGGATCACCAAAATCAACACAATTTCAAACCTCAAAACAAACAAAAATTTGCAATGTCATAAAACCAACAAGTTTACCATTTCTTGAAGGAGGAAAGCAAGCAAAATCAGGATGGGTTCTTCAACTTTGTCAACCTCTTCTTCTTATTTTAAATCTTCGAGTTCAATTCCACCAAAATGCACAAATCTCCTGCCTGATTATTGACGGGGGGATTTTGTCGAACACATTGCAATCACTATCAAACGAAAGTTTCCTCTTCTTCAAATCGGGACCAGTGAGGCAGGAGAGAGATTGGTGAAAATGAGGCACCAAAGGGGACCAAATAAAACTCTGAGAGTAGCCAAAATCATAGGCAGAGCTATCTGGGTATTTGCTCAAAAGCTCATTCCCCACCACCACCATTTAATGGTGGATTTGTGGGTGATAATGGCGGTGGTTGGGGATTGGAGGAGATAGAAAGTGCGAATCTTTGTGGTGGTGATGGGGTGTCAATGGTTGAGGTGGTGGGGGTGATTTGGTAGGGGAAGGGGGAGGAGAGAGAAAATAAAGGATGGGGAAGGGTGGATGTGGGTGAGGGGTAAGTAAAGGGCATTTTAGTCTTTTCATAGTCATTTAACAGCAAATCTAACGGAAGTTAAGGGTTAGGGGCATGGTGTTCATTAAGTTTGTTTTCAGGGGTAGTTGACGCATGAAACTTGAAAAATGGGCACCCTGTACAATTCGCCTAACCACAGTGGTACATTGTGTAATATCACAAAAAGAAAAAAGAGAAAAGACACACCCTTATAATAGATAAGATCTCGCTCAATGCCTACATGAGCAATACCAGCTAAATCTTTGATGATATTTGTAATGATTGGAGGATAAATGCAAAACGAACATTGTTTGTGGGATTTGGACATGCATTTCTTAATAAGGCACTTCGATGATATGAGGCACCATTTGAAATTACAAGAAAATCCTTTTGACCATTGGCATGAATTCCCTTTCTTGGCAACCCGTTGAGCCTATAAGGAAGCCTTTCTTTCATGAGCCTATAAACCTTACCCGAGGAATTGGGAGATGCGCTATGATTGGAATTAGCGACAAATGAGATCATGAAGGAGAAATATGATAGAAAAAAAAAAAAAAAGAAGAAGAAATGTGCAAAATTAAAAAAGAAAAATAATGTGAAAAAAAGAGAAAATACAAAAGTGGGGAAAGGTGGAGCACGAATAAGATGTCATCGTCGTCACTTCACATGCATGACCATAAAATGTGCTAATTGACATGGGAGAGTTCATCTTTGGATTTTTGAGCCTTGTTATCCCTTCTTTGATAACCCGAACCCGAGCCTACATTACAACCCACAAAAGCCCTTGTTGAGGTTTGTCCAAGGAGTGTATGTCCATAATCTACAAATGGAGTATCATGAATCAAGAGAAAGCACGCTAGGTGGTAAACCTAGGAAAAAGTTAAGGCAAGCCTGCTAGGTCAAGCACATAATGACCTAGGCAAAAGTTAGGGCGCATAGCTTGATAAGATCACCTGAACTACGAAGGCCTAATTCCTCTTGGGATACGTAGGAAGCCTCGTCGAGGTTCGGCCATGCAATTATCCATATCATGTGAGGTGTTAGTGAGATCTTTTCAATTATTGGGGTGTGTCAAAAAAAAATAAAAAATGGGTAACTCTATTTTTGAGGATATTTTGCATGTAGCCTCATCTCTATGTTTGGACTCAATGGTTTCAACTAGCTAGAATCCTATGTACTGACTCGAACCTTATGAACCTTTATGAACCTCATGTGTAGTTGAGTTTTCCAACGAACGATGATGACAATGACCTTGGTGAAAAATCGCCATTTAAGATATGGTTCCATTCCAGAATCATAACTGTTTACTCAACCGCCCGTTGCACTTGGTAAGCGTCGCATGTAGTGCCTTTTCCTTGTTTGGACAAATTTGAGGCATCATCTAGAGATTTCATGTAGTTGCATTAGGTCGTATCAACATTGCCATGAACTGGGTCAAGATCACGTACATGTTTTTGGATTAGTCAAATTTCACATTTAATCTAGAGAGTCAAAGAAGTTGCATTAGTCATACCAACACTACATTCAACTTAGAGGGTCCATGAGCTGCATCTGAAGCCATTAGTTGTGTCAGCATCGCATACATGCTTTTACATCTTGTTTTCATGTGATTGCAATGTTATCTACATAGTTGTTGTGTGTGCATTAGCTAAGACTTAGACTGCATTGACCATCACATTTGCATACATGGCTGTCATCGGGTCAAAGGTCACCTCTGATCGAACCAATGCTCCCTTGATTGCATTTCTTGGCTAAACAAGAGCTTAACACGATTTATCTTGTGACATGCATCAGACCCCTATTTCATTGCTTGTCTTGGCTCGAGACAAGAGCCCCAATATAGTTTTTACTCACCTTGAGTTACACACATTTTGCATCCATTGGCTCGAAGTTGAATCCCTCCACATCACACTCATTGGCTCAAGATGAGAGTCCCAACACAACTTTCACCTAATTTAAGATGCATGTACATTATATCTATTGGCTCGAGATGAGAGCCTTTGCAATACCTTACTTTACTCGAGATGAGAGCACCTAGTTCATTTCATTTGGCTCGAAATGCGTAGCCTAAACATCTCATGATTGCATTCATTTGCCCGGGATGTGAGGCATTTAGAAGTTATACTCGAGATGTGAGCATTTGCATGACTCAATTTATGTTTAAAATGCTTTGACTACCTTCCTTATCATGATTTGATCATAGTGGGGGCTTCCCCATTAGCACCTTGTTTATTTGGGTCTAACCACCTAACCAGTGATGCAGGTTCTTCTCGAGATGTGGGACGGGTTCGAGAAGCGTGACCTTGATAACTTTCGATATGTTATCTAACCTGTGATGCAGGTTCTACTCGAGATGAGGTATGGGTCCGAGAAGCGTGACCTTGATTATTTTTGATATGTTATCTTACTTGTGATGCAGGTTCTACCCGAGATGCGGGATGGGTCTGAGAAGCGTGACCTTGATTATTTTCGATATGTTATCTAACCTGTGATGCAGGTTCTACCCGAGATACGGGATGGGTCCAAGAAGCGTGACCTTGATTAGTTTCGATGTGTTGCCTAACCTATGATGCGGGTTCTGGCCGAGATGCGGGATGGGTCCGAGAAGCGTGACCAAGACTATTTTCGATATCTTATCTAACCTGTGATGCAGGTTTTATCCGTGAGACGGATAATTTATGTTGACTAACCTGAGATGTAGAATTTATCCGAGAGGCGTGATATTATTATCTTGACTAACTTGTGATGCAGGTTTTATCCGAGAGGAGGGATAATTATCTTTGCGAGTAATCTGTGATGCAGGTTTATCCGAGAAGCGGATGTTATTCAAGATGCGCGCTCATTCCAGGATTGGAAATATGTTCTGGGTACCGGATAACACGATGTGTTATTTATTTTAAAGAGCTTGGGTGCTTTTTCATACTTTGATCGTCGACTTGTCTCGATCAAAGTGGGGGCTCTGTTAGTACCCAATTTTGTGTGACCGGTGATGAGTTAAATCCAATTTGTGCGTGTCGCGTTAGAATTCGGAATCACGATCAATGACCAATGTAACGGTTGACCCAAAAATATAGCACATGAAATAAAGCCCACAAATAAAGGCCAAAGAAATTAAAAAAAAAAAGAAAAAGAAAAATAACCGAAATCACCCTAAAGACAAGCATTGTCTGAATTTGGGTGGCGGCCCAGACCCGCTGTGCATCCTTTTGTTCTATTGTGAGAATAGGTGCACAGCTGTTGACGTGGCATGCAGGAACAGCTGCACATCTTTTTGGTCAAAAGCTGCACAGCTTTTTGTTTGTTATTAAGAACAGCTGCATAGCCTTTCCTTCCATCCTTATAAACCACTGTACAGTCTTTTGATTTCCATCATTTGTAAAATGAGTTCAAAGCTGGCATTCTCTAGTCTAAAAAAAAATTCTTTGTGGTCTTTGCACTCCTTAGCCCACAAAGAATTCTCACTTCCCTGACCCATCAAAAATCACGAAAAATCGTCAACCGTCCTAGCCTTTGTTCGGAGTTCTAAAGTTCAACACGACACAGCGACCGCATTTACCAGCAAGGTAGACATGAGGACCAAAGCAACCCACACTACAAAAAAAAGCACCTTTTCCAACAGGGGCCTAACTGTTGGCAAAAGCCTTTTATCTGTTGGCAAAGGCTTTTACCAACAGATAATTATCTGTCGCTAATTTGTTGGCACTAATCCTGTTTGTAAAAGTTTTGCCAACAGATAACTGGTTATGTTGGTAAAGTTGTAGAAAGCCAACGAACGGTTTTGTTGGTATATCTGTTGGAAAAGGTATTCCCAACACATCGTATTTGTCGCGAAAATAATGGGTAAAAGATTATGTTTATAAATAAACCCGGTTATTTATTTTATTTGTTTTAAATCGCCCAAGAAAAAAATTCATGCAAAACGATTGTTAGATATGATTGCATATTTTAATTGTTTGATTTTTAGAGACCTTCTAATTCACTTTTATTGTTAAGTTTGGCTAGTAGAGACCGTTTTCCAACGGGCGGCTTATGATGCATTCCATTATAAGTCTTAACCTTGTCCCTGAACCTAGACTCGGTTTCGGCCGGTAAAAGTCAGGAGTCTCCATCTACGAGGAATATTTGGAAAAGTGAGAATTTTATAAAACCTTAAGAGGCAATCTCCAAGTCCCTTTGCTTGTCCCTCGGTATTGTCCCTTCGTTAAATGGAGATTGTCCTTAAGCGTGATTTTCAACAAAACGCCAATTTAATCTGGAATTATAGTTTATAGGAAAATTTTCATTTTAGGTACCCGACGTTGGGCCTAATTGCAATTTGGGTACCTGTCTTTCCAATATTCTCATTTTGGGTACCTGAAATTTTAAAAATTGTCTCATTTTGGGTCATTTTACTAACGTTGTTAAAAACTCTGTTAAAATGCTGACGTGTCATTAAGCAAAAAAAATTAAAAAAATTTCTAAAAATTACCAAAAGAATTTCAAAGTTATGAAATGTTTCGTTTTAGTTATTTTGAATTTTTTACAAATTTTTGGGAAATTTTAATAATAGTTTTTGATTGATGACACGTCAGCATGTTAACGGAATTTTTAACGCCATTAGTGAAGTGACCCAAAATGAGACAATTTCTAAAATTTCAGGTACCCAAAATGAGAATATTGAAAAGACGGGTACCCAAATTGCAATTAGGCCTAATGTCAAGTACCCAAAATGAAATTTTTCCTAGTTTATAAGTTTACTTAAAACTTATTGGCAACTCCTATACAAACCAAGTGAAATGATCACGTGGGCGCCATACCCCATCCAGGTCGTGGTCGCTACACCAGACCACCATGTTGTTTGCTTTTGTAGACAAATTCCCAAGCGGGAGGAGCTCTTATATAGTCAGTTGTACCATCCCATAGATAGTTCTTAGAGAAAGATTCCAGTTTGTGCATCACAGTCTTGGGGATAATAAATATTTCAGCCCAATACACATGAATACTCATAAAAACAGAGTTTACAAACATAGCTCTAGCTACATAGGAAAGATGTTTTGAGCCCCACATTCTGTTTTTGTTGGTAATTTTATCCAAGAGAACATCACAATCACTGACACTAAGCTTCTTAGATCAGAGGTGAAAGGAACACCTAGATACTTAAATGGTAGAGTGCTTATGGTGAATCCTCACATCTCTTGCACTGTTCTTTATATTTCATCATCCACATTCCATAAGTAGATTTCTTTTTCTTTTTTTTTATTGTAAAACTCAATTAACTATTATTAATATGCTGAGTGTCATACGCCAAGACAGGCCAAACGTCATCTGGAAAGTCATCAGAGTTACATGAAACAAAAGAGTCATCAGTATACAAATATGCTAATAAATGAGCGACCGCATTTCCGTCCCTCCCAACATGTGACCACTTGCAGAACTCAAACTGCTTGCTTATCATTTTACAGATGTAGATTTCTGATTTGTTGCTGTTGGCTACTAAACCAGAGACTCCAAAGAAGGCTGCGAAGGTTTTCAGAGTTTAGACAATGGAAGAAGCATCACCATGACAAAAAAGAAGCAACTCATCAGCAAAGCAAAGATGATTAAGCTTGAGAAGAAAGCACTTTGGGTGAAATTTGTAGCTTTCTTTGGCACCAACATAGAGCATGAGTCTTGACAAATGTTCCATACAAATGACAAAAAAGAGGGGAGAGAGAGGATCCCCTTGCCTTAAATCCTTTTCCCAGGAAAAAATCCATGAATACAACCATTGACAACCACTTCACACAAGACATTAACCACCCTCTAAATCTATTAGGGAACTTGAGAGCCCTTAACATATCATCCATGAATACCCAATCAACATAATCATGGGCTTTTTTTTTTAAGTCTGTTTTCATCATACATCTAGGAGAAGTGGCTTTTCTTTTATATTGATTGACCAAATCTTGGCCAATCATTATATTTTGGAGAATAGATTCTAAGAAGGACAGATTTTAGCCTCATACACAAGAGCTTAGCAATGCACTTATAAATGGTGGAACAATAAGCAATTGGCCTAAATTATATAACATTATCAGGATGGTTTGCCTTGGGGATGATGGTAATGAGAGTAGTGTTGATTTGCTTTAACAGCTTTCCATGAGTGAAGAAATCCTGAATTGTAGTAATAAAATCATCCTTGACAGCTTCCCAAGAGTTTTTGAAAAATTAAGAGACATATCCATCAGGTCCCGAGGCTTTGTTCCAAGGTATAGACCATAGAGCAGACTTAATATCTTCTTCAGAGAACCAAGGCAAATTGTAATAGCATCATCTGCATTAATGGTAGGTCCCATCTGAACAATCTGTACATTAACATTGCTTTCTCTAGCAGAGGAAGCACCCATGAGTTGTGAGTAGTATTGCACAAAAGCATTGTTGACTGTAGCTGGAGTAGAGTGCTGAACACCATTAATATCTCTGATTGTGTAGACCCTGTTGTATTGTCTTCTCAGTCTGAAATGCTGATGAAAAAAGGCTGAGTTAGTATCTCCATCAGCAAGCCAATGAGCTTTACACTTTTGCCTTAACATACGGATCTTTGCCTTATGCATCAATTTGTAGTGGTTAGAAGCTTCACACTCCTTAGCAGCAAGATTAGAATTAGTGGGATCCTTCTTCAATCAAGTTGACATTCAATCAACCTTGAGTAGGCTGCAGCTTTCTCCTCCTCAATGTCAAAACAACCTTCTCTATTCCAGTTTTTGAAAACTACTTTCAAGCCTCTTGATCTTGCAGACAAGTTTATACATGGGAACACCTAAACAGGGGCTTGCTAGCTCTCTTTCACTTTATCATCAAATTGAGGCCACTTACTTCACTGGTTAAAATATTTGAAAGATTTTCTTCCTTGAGCCAAAGAAGAATTGAGTATTATCAAGGTAGGGCAGTGATCAAAATCTCCTTCAAGGATGAATGTAGCACTTGAAGTTTCAAAGGAGCTAAGCCAAACATCATTGATAAGCAATCCAGCCGAAGACCCTATCCTCACCTGGTTGCTTGTTTGTCTAAGTAATGAAACAGCCTGAAGACTTAAAATCAGATAAATTGCAATAAGCTAAACAGTTTCTGAAGGGAGTCACCTCAGCCAAACGACAAGAGATCCTTTCCTTTCATCAAGGTGCAGAACATTATTAAAGTCATTAGTAACAATGCAAGCCCCTTGAATACCATCAGCAAGCTTGCAAAGACTCAATGATAACTACGATTATTTCCATATTTTTACCCCTCATATTTAGTTTCTTATGTTACTTTTAGGCTTATTCTAATATTATTAGAGTAGTTTTATAATTTCTTATAGTGTTTTGAGTTTTGTTATTTTTATGTTAATTGTGATTAAATCTTTAAAATTTTGATTTTGGTAGGTTTTATGAAAAGAAAATAAAAGAAAAGGAGAAAAAGAGG
>BSSO01002871.1:0-17975 GCA_030267885.1 Mesembryanthemum crystallinum
AAGGCTTGTACAATACTCATACATCAGGGGAGGGTGGATTTGAGCTTGGGAGTTGATCTACCCAGGGTCTTGAAACTTTACCATGAGGGCACATTTTGGTAAATTTAGGCTTGAAAATTATTGCAAACTTGTACAGGTTTGGGAACTCTGGGGAGATGGGAAAGCATTGAAGATTGTGGATCCATCACTGTATGATCCGCACATTGAAGAGGAACTCTTGGGTAGTATACAGATTGGGTTATTATGTGTGCAAGAACGTCCAGATGATAGACCGACAATGTCCGATGTAGTTTTCATGTTGAACAAGAAAATGGAGCTTCCTTCTCCTAACCAACCTGCATTCTTCAACAAAGGAACTCATAATGATGCCAATCCATCATCATCCAGTTCTGGAGCTTATTCTGTAAATGAGATGTCCCTGAGTAGCACCATGGTTCTTGGTCGCTGAAGGATGGAATTCTATTCAAGAATATGTTTTCCGGCTTGAGTATGCAAGATTAAGATGTTTATATAATTTTGAAGTTTGATTGTTGGAAATTTTTTCTGACATGGAATTTAAATGTGGACATGTGTGAAACTTTTTTTATATAAATATATGATAGATATTATGTAATTAGGAAATATGTAAATAAAGGACCATATTGCTTTTGCAAAAGAGCAGTCAAAAAACAAGTGTTGTAGTGTCATCAGATCCTGTACATAAAGGAGACACACACAGGATCACATTGTATCCCCCATTTCAAAAGGATATACTTAGTTCTCTGTTTACCATGTAGAGCAAGCCGTAGAATAAAGACAGCTTTGGGATTGCAAGGTTGGAACAAACCAAAAATTTCCATTGAACATTCCGAACAGGACCTCTTAGGACCTGACATGTTTTTTGAATGGAGAACTTCACTAACTTAAAGCTACTCCATTCTCCAATGCTCGTCATGTATTTTCTTTCATGTGGAAAACTTTAAGGATCATCCAAGATGCTTGAGCAGGGGTATCCATAATCCAAGAGCCTAAAGCACTTTGCATGTGCGTAGCTAATTATATCGTTCTGCCCCTTTAGACGGACAGTTCTTCTCATGAATTGTAAATTGATTGTGTGTTTATGCCTCCTGTTGCTGCCTCTTCTCCTTCTATGTTTCTTTGATTTTCCATGTATTTCTGTTGAACATGTAGCTATTCTGTTAGAATAGAATTTGTGTTCAGTGTTGCCGCTTATGAAAGTAAATCTAAGAACTTTTTTTTGTTCTGGTTGGTCGATTTTGGAGTCACTAGAGACATTAAAAGGGTTCACAGTAGGCACAGCAGATCTTAGGAAAAAGGAACTGACATGTTGTTATTCTACATTGTGATAGTCTTGCTGATGTTTGTTCGCAGACTACAGTGAAACGATTTAAGCTGGCTTCTACAAATCACATTTTGAGAATGCCAGTTGTTTATCTAGTTATTGATTGCAAGTTCTGTACTTAATTGTCCTGTTTCAAAATGTAAACAAGAAAAGGCTAGGGCGATTGTTTCCTCATACTTTCTTGTTTTGTGTGGGGAAACCTTTCATTTTCTGTTTCAATGAATTTTGTTTGTTAGACATATCCATAATTAATTAAATTCCCAAGTGCGATTTGCTAATTATGAATTCTGTCATTTCCAGCTGGATGTACACTAAAGTGATTAATAAGCTGGTTTTGTGTTGAGGTCCTATTATTAGAATAAATGAGCATAATTTTATTTATTGTGCCAACTCTTGCAATCATAACTTAATCTCACCGAGTATGGAAGGAAGCGGTAAAACATATTCGTAGACTAATCCACGTCTATGCTTTGTCGAGCTTTGAGCTTTCAGCTTGATAATTGTGCAGAGAAGTACCTGAATCACGTACTGCGTCACCCTCTTCGTGTCGCTGTAGTTGAATCATGAATGTTTACAGGTGCATGCAGTTGAGGAATTGCAAATAATTGAAAGTCTGTATATGGTATGCTGGTCTCCACTGTGTGTCAATTAGTCTCACAATCCCAAGAAGTTGACGTAAAAATTGAAGCTATAAATGAAATGCAGATACCATTGGGGACCACAACAGGTTTCCTCTTCTTGCATCACACTCCAATACTCTCAATTGGATTTTTGGGTTTTTTTTTTTTTCTTGCAACAAAACTGTTAGACAAAATGCTTCTAAGAGCTTTCTTTTTGTTTCTCTTACTGCAGTTTGGTAGCTCTATTGACACTTTAACACCAGCACATCCTCTTAAAGACGGTGAGGTCTTGACATCCAAGGGAGGAAAGTTCACTCTAGGCTTCTTCAGCCCTGGAAAATCCACCCAAAGAAGATATGTTGGAATTTGGTTCTCCAAGGTTACTGCACCAACTGTAGTTTGGGTTGCAAACAGAGATAAACCCATCAATAATATTCATGGAGTCTTCTCGATCAATGGAGATGGGAATCTCAGGATTTCTTCGCATAAACACGTTGTATGGTCGACAAATATGACGGTTCCTGTCTCGCCAAATGACATCAACAGCACATCATGCCAGCTCCTAGATTCTGGGAACTTAGTTTTGGCTTCAAATAAAGGGAAAACTGTGGCATGGCAGAGCTTTGATTACCCAACAGACACTCACCTGCCAAACATGAAGCTGGGGCTGGACAAAAAAACTGGTTTGAACCGCTACCTGACCTCTTGGACATCCACAGATGATCCAAGTCCTGGGAATCACTCGTTCCGACTTGATCCAAATGGGTCTCCTCAGTTCTTCCTATACTATGGTTCAGATCCTGTATGGCGAACAGGTCCTTGGGATGGCCAGAAATGGAGCGGAGTCCCAGAAATGACCGGCCGTGCTTCCATCGTCAATTACACTTTTGTCAGCAATCAGAATGAGATTAGTAGTTTCTTCTCTATCAGTGTTGATGCAATCAACGCAATGCTTGTAGTGAACAGCCCTTCTGGAACAGTTCAGATCCGTGTGTGGGACGGCAACAACCAGTTTTGGATCCCGGTGTTTTCAGCCCCCAAGAATCTTTGTGATCAGTATGGCAAGTGTGGTGATTATGGCACCTGCAGCATCGACAGTGCCAACCTATCTGCGTGCAAATGTTTTCCCGGGTACCATACAAACTTGAGTTTTGTCTTTATTATGCTTAATAAATTCTGCAGCCTCTTAAAGATACTTGTTGATTCATCACATCGTTTAGACTTAGACTTGATATATGAGATGCTGGTTTGTATCTTGCGCTTGTATATTCTGTTCCTTTTATATTCAGTTCTTGCTTCTCAAGTACTTGTGACAGGTATCGACTAAAGTCTCCACGAGATTGGCATCTGGGGTGTGTGAGAGAGGAAAACATGTCCATGTGCAGAAATGGAGAAGGGTTTTTGAAGCTAGCAAGTGTCACGGTGCCTGATACATCGAAAGCTGTAGTGAACACGAGCATGACATCAAAAGAGTGCGAGGAAGAGTGCTTGAGGAACTGCTCTTGCTTGGCATACACCGCTGCTGATGAAAGTGGTAGTGGCTGCATAGCACTGTACGAACATCTGATTGATAGCAGAAGAAATAGCAGTGGCGGCGGTCAAGATTTATACTTTAGATCTGATGCAAGGGGGATAGGTATGATTTCTCTTCTTTCTTTGAGAGAGAAATCGGTATGATTTCAGTGAAGTTCTAATATAATGCTCTTAAGGTCCCTCGCAACTTTTACATGTATCTGTTCGTGTCCGTCCTGTATCCATGACCATGACTCGGAAAATCAAGTTATGGTTCAAGTTATTCTTGTTAAAGTTAAGTAAACCACTAAAACAGTCCTAAGAACATAGTACCCAGAAACAAATGCACATAAGTGAGTGAGCTAACAAGATAAGAACAAACCTGAGTGAACTAACAAGATAAGAACAAACCCTTTTGCAACATGTATCAATTCATATCCATTCAATATCCTCCTAAATTATAAACAAATAGTCAGCTTGTGCAGTGTTCTCTACATATCTGTCCTTTGTAGACTTTTCCTAGAGTATTGAAAACATTGATGTATACTTGTACAACATCCCACTGACTGACCCCTCCACAATAAATGCCCCAATCAAGACTTTAGTTGAATTGCAGCATCTTCCTTTCCTCTTTTCATTTCATTTACATTTATTTGGATGAGACTTGTACCTTTTCTTAGTAACTAGTTTATGCTCCCAGGCGCTTTATCAGTTAAAATTATAACTGCTTGTGTCTATCTCATATCCGAGTTTTTAAAAATTATGTTATGGTTCAACTTATGCAGATTAGCTGTTGGGGTCTCGACAACGAACTAATTAACTATATCAAACACCAGAGAGGCTGAAAGGTGCTTAACAACTTCTTAAGTAAATGTCCTTCTTTGCCAAGATGTACTATACTACTCTTAACTGTTGGGAATGTTCCGAATATTTTTGAAGAATCAACATTAAATTGAGAGCCACCTAACATTGCTAAATTGAGTAAATTACTAAAACAGTCCCAAAAATATATCATCATGAAACAAGTGCATGTAGGTCAGTGAACTAATTAGTATTCTGACAAGATAAGAAAATACCCTGTTGCAATTTGTATTAGTTCATATCTCCTTTGGCTTAGCTTTGCCAGATATTTTTGCTGCCTGTTTACAAACCAAATATGGGTGGTAAGGATGTTTATTGATCATACTGCAACTAATTAATGGTCAGAACTAAAAGGTTTTACTCCCTCCGTCCGCATTTGGCCTTCTCATTTGGACTTTTCGTGGTCTTCAAGAAGTATCTTTGACCGTTTAGTTCATACAATACAATAGCTAGAACGACTCTTCAAGAGGAATCCAACAAATATATCTGTACATTTTTATTCATAATTATCGCTTAGAATGGTTGATAGTCAAAGTTTCTTAATTTTGACTCCTAAATATCCGTTTGGGAAGGTCAATTCTAGACAAAGGAGTAATAATTTAAGAGACCTTAATAGCATTTCGATGTTGAGATGTTAATGCACTTTTAGTAGTGATATACTATCGAATAGTACAATTTAACCATTACATAAAGATGTTTCCTTATGATTATTAGTTTCTCCCTTTTCATATTTTTTTGTGAATTATGTTAATTGACATCTTAGTTCCTCAACATTTGACCATTCTTTTTGTGACATGTTTCATACACATGTTTATTTGTTGCCTTTTAGTCTGATTTTAATTATAGAGATAAGTTAGACAGCTTGGGTTTTGGCTTGAACATTAATGGCTAATATAAGATCGAATACAAATCCATTCGGAGGCATTTAGTCGACTTTTCTGCTAAGCAACATCTTTATGTTTTGATCATATGATCCTTATTAGCTCTAAATAAAGGTGTTCCCTCTTTGCAGCCAGATATCTGAAACCAGAAGGCCCGCGAGCCAAAAAGAAAGTGAAAGCAGTTGTAATAGTGCTCCCTGTACTAACATTGACAATACTAGTCATCTCTGCATTGTTTTGGGTGTACAAGAAGAAGAGAAAAGGTATGCCTAATTCTTTCTTTTTTGTTTTCTGTATCTTCCCCCTCCTCTCTTTGGCATTGGTACAGGGATGGTCGTAATTATCAACATAAACTAAGCAACTTTTTGTTGAATTTATGTTGACATAGGTGGTAATAAAATGGATTCTAGTCACATGTTTTCACTATCATTTGATATGTGCAAATGAGTAATAATCAAAATGAATGCAGAAAAACACGTGGTTCTAAGGATATTGCTGCATTAGTTACATGTATCATCGGGGACACCATTTCATGTTTTAAGTTCATATATTCATTAGCATTCCTATTAGTTAATCACAATGAACCAAATGAGTCACCAATATTTTCAAGATGCATGATATACTCTGAATGTTTGTAAAACTTGTAATCATTACAATTGGAAATCCTCACTGATTTGACAATCTTGCTGAGGATCATTAACTGCTCAGTTACTTATAAAAGATTGCTTCCTTTCGACACTGCGTTTGCAGAATTGGAAGAAGAAAATGAGAGGACTCATTGGATGAGAGATTCTGAAAAAATTGATGGAAGTTCAGAGTTACCCTTCTTTAGTCGTAGAGAAATTGCTGCAGCCACTGATGATTTCAGTTCAGCTAATAAGCTGGGAGAAGGTGGCTTTGGATCAGTGTATAAGGTACTCTCTCTCTCTCTGGATATTTGATTCCAACATTAGCTAAGGATATGGTAACAGACATATGAAGTCATGAATCGGATTTAAAGTTGAGATTGTAGATGATTCCTTTGCGAAAGGTTATGTTTGAATTTATTGATGCAAAGTCTTTGTGCATTCAGGGCCGATTGCATAATGGGCAAGAAATTGCTGTGAAAAAACTAGCTCAAAATTCAGGACAAGGAATAGAAGAGTTCAAAAATGAAGTTAGGCTGATTGCTAAACTTCAGCACAGAAACTTGGTGAAGATGTTAGGCTGTTGCACCCGAGGAGAGGAGAAAATGTTGATCTACGAATTTGTCCCCAACAATAGCTTGGACACATTTATTTTTAGTAAGGCATTTCATTGACCTTGATTCTACGTTATGTTGGTATTCTGTAGGAAACAATTTCTGGTAGGATACACTTGCCTTAGTGCTGGAAGAAATATCAATTTGTACTTACATTTATCAGTTTTATTGCAGAGGAAGACAAACGGTCCTCCTTAGATTGGAGAATGCGTTTAGATATTATACTGGGGATTGGTCGAGGGATGTTATATCTTCATCAAGACTCACGATTAAGAATCATCCACAGGGACTTGAAAGCCAGCAATGTTCTCTTGGATGGTGAAATGGTCCCCAAAATTTCAGATTTTGGCACGGCTAGAATTTTTGGGGGTAACCAAGTGGAAGCTAGCACGACCAGGGTGGTTGGAACCTAGTATGTTCATTTACATTCACATGAACTCATTTGTACTTGGAGCCTAAATACTATTTAGTAAATAAGGTTAATGAGTAATCTGTTCAAGTTGTTTCTCTCGTTTTGCAGCGGATATATGGCGCCAGAGTACGCACTAGAAGGACTGATTTCAGTCAAGTCTGATGTTTTCAGCTTCGGAGTCTTACTGTTGGAAATTATTACTGGTCGAAAGAACTCTGGTTATTACCATGACAGCCCCTCTACCAATTTAATCGGTCATGTAAGTTACATAGTAACATTTTTTTGTTGTGTATGCCTATTTGTTCTTTTAGTTCATATATGCTGTGATAAGGCTTCTACAATACTCATACATACATCAGGGGAAGGGGGATTTGAACTTGGAAGTTGATGTACCCAGTACCTCGATTTTGAACATGAAGCACATCTTGCTAGATCTAAGCTTGAACAATATTGCGATTAAACTTTCAGTCGTCTTTGTGTGGACAACGGCGATCAAAAGTATCGCTTATTCCATCCAGAAATCTCACTTTTTTTTTTTTTTTGGGGGGGGGGGGGGGTCAGAGGTATCACTTTTTAATCCAATAGTGACACTTATTTGAATCAGTTTTTAAGGGTTCAGAGTTTAGAAGAAAAGTATCTCTCTCTTTGTTCAGCGATAAATGTTTGCATTAAATTTTTATAGGTTTGGGACCTTTGGAGAGATAGCCAAGCATTGAAAATTGTGGATCGACATGATCCTGATATTGAGGAGGAACTTCTGAGAAGTATACAAATTGGGTTATTGTGTGTGCAAGAATGTGCAGATGATAGACCAAAAATGTCAGAAGTAGTTTTCATGTTAAGCAACAAAATGGAACTTCCTTTTCCTAACCAATCTGCATTCATCAACAGAGGAACTCATCGTCCTGATCCATCATCGTCCAGTTCTGGAACACATTCTGTAAATGAGATGTCAGTGACTAACATCATTGATGAAGGTCGCTGAAAGCTGGAATTCTGTTTGTTGTTTGGCTTAGTATGTAAGATTGCGATGTTTATATAATCTGGAAATTTTTGATTGTTGATTTTTTGTGACATAGGATTTATGGCATTTAATTCTAGCCATATGATATATGTATATTCTTCTATTTATCTTAGCTTGTTGCACAGTTTCATGAGTACCTTCATGAATTTGATATAACCATTGTGTAATAGTATTTGTAGATTTAATATTCCTTCTATATTGGAAAATATATATTGCGAGGTGATCTTCTAGTTTTACCCTGTAGGATGCTTCTGCTACTGTTTTTCCAGGTTTATCAAATTTTCTGTAGCTTCACCAGATCTAACCATATCCATTGGGATTATAAGCTACGGCTATGTATATCCGACCTTCAAAACCCTGTCAGAGATGAGAACTATGTGAACTGGGTTGATGATCTAGCTTGTTTGCAACACAATCCTAACAGTGTAGGTCGAATTTTGTCGAGTCATGTTAGCCTTTGGATTCACCCATTAAGAGGTCATGTTATATAGATGCTTTAGAGCAACATAATTTCAGTAATTTTCAAAAATCTTTTGCCCCTGGAAACTGCATTGGGACTGTTTGGTGTTTTGCTTGTGCATATATAAATCGACTGTTTTAAGGTGGCTCCTGTTGCAGCCTCTTCTTAATTTTTCTTTGGTTTTTCTATGAAAGCTTCAGTCTATACTGTTAATCTAGTGGTAGCTCTTCTGCTATAACTTTAGTGTTCTACTACCACTGATAAGATCTAATGAATAATGACAGTAAATTTGTTCTTACCTCTAAGAACTTCATTGCTTATTTGATGTGTGGTTCATTTTAAGGTAGGGACTTTAAAAGTTGTCATAGTTGGTATGGACCTTAGGAATAAGATGTTATCTAGTTTCATGTTAATGGGAACACATGTAAGTATCTATTTATTGTAAACTACTGTGACTTAATACTGACCAAAAAAGTAAACTACAATGACTTTTGCCAATTGTTTGACCTAGAAAAGTAATGTTCTTGATTTGGTCTTCGAAATGGGATTAGTTGAATGATGAATTCTGGTAGTATCTTCCAACTCAATTGGGCAAGTGTATGTCAAAGTCATTGGAACACCAGAATATCCACTAATGTCCTGTCAAAGTCATAGAAAACTCAAAGTCATGGAAAGCTTGTTTCTCCACTAATGCTAAGTCTTTTTATTACTGTAATTGGCAACAAAGTTGAAGACCTTGTCTTGCATTCTTAGTGTTCAAAAAATGCTTCTGAAAGTTCTGTTTTTGTTTTTCTTACTACTGTTTAGTGACTCCATTGACTCTTAAACACCAGCATATCCTCTTAAAGAAGGGAATGTCTTGACATTCAAGGGATGAAAGTTCATCATAGGCTTCTTCAGCCCTGGAAAGTCCAGCAAGGTATTCGGTTCACCAAGGCTTCTGTGCGAACTGTGGTTTGCGTTGGAAACAGAGATATACCCATCAATGATTCATCTGGAATGCTCTCGATCAATGGAGATGGGAATCTCAGGCTTTCTTCGCAGAAAAACATGCAAGGACCACAAATATGTCGGTCCAGTATTGCCAAATGATATCAACCGCACATCATGCCAGCTGCTGGATACTGGGAATTGAGTTTTGGCTTCAAATAATGGGAAAACTGTGGCATGGCAGAGTTTTGATTACCCAGCAGACACTTTCCTACCTGACATGATGTCAGCTTCAGATACTGGGAATTTAGTTTTGGCTTCAAATAATGGGAAAACTGTGGCATGGCAGAGTTTTGATTACCCAGCAGACACTTTCGTACCAGATATGAAGCTGGGGCTGGACAAAAGAACTGGTTTTTAACTGTAACATGACCTCTTCGAGATCCACAGATGATCCAGGTCTCAGGAATTACAAGTGAAACCCATTTGTGTGGGGATTATTGCATACCACACTGGGGTATATAGCATCATTCTAACTGAAAGGAATTGACTTGGTAATCAGTCTGTTTTTCTGCACATGTATACTCTTTATTACTGTTGCTACTTGAAAAGCTGTACTACATTTTACACTACGTACAAAGGCGGATTGTTCTATCTATCCCAGAGGATTTTCAAGCAAAGGACTTGTAAATCCAACATGGTTACTACCTCTTAAATATGCTTCCTCGCATAAGTACTTTAGACCCTCCCAACAGGAGAGAGGGGAGGATGTGAGGCATGCTTTTCCAGCTCTTCACCTTGAAGGACCATGGATGCCTTTGCCCTTTCAAGTTCTTGCTTTAATTGAACCTCGTTCGTTGCACACGAGGAATGACTGTTGATAACTGCAACACAGATGGAAAACGCTTGCAAAGAAGAAATCTCTGCATCAAACTCCACTGAGAAGAGTCCATCTCGAAATGGAACCAAGGAAAACAAGGGGGTCCTTTGTTTCGCTTCTCCCTGGACAAATCATGAATCAGAGGACAAATTATGAGTAAAAGGAAAAAGAAGAGGCATTGCATTGGCCATGATTCAAGAACTTGGGATCTACCTGCTTAAAAAGATCACATCGAACTTGCGTTGGGTGAGATCTAGAAGTAGCAAGTTTTTTGTTGTCTTGCACCTGGTCAGAGAGGATCCTTAATTTGCAGCCAACGTCCCAGCCCCCACAGTCACATAATCCTCCAGACCTCCAACGGTTGATCAAAGGTGAAGGTACTCCTTCATTTGGCAAACTATGCATACCACCAGGTAATATGACCACTGTATTGCCCAATATCTCATCTTCTTCAAAATTGGAAAATCCGTCATTTGGAAAGCACTCTGAGAAAGTGCTGCCATTTTTGCTATTGTCATTAGGAAGCTTGACAACAATGGCTGCAAGTTCCCTGCTTGTCATGATCTCTGATGTTGCAGTTTCTGCTTTGCCTAGGTCAACACTATACAAGACTGACTCCTTCACCATATATTGTTCTTCGGATTTCTGATCATACCAACTCGGTACATGAGGGTTGGAAACCTTCATCTGGCCAATAACATTGTAACTAAGTCCACGTGTTTTAACTTTGTGATTCTTCCAGCCACCGCTTTTCTTTCTGACTTGATGCACGGAGTAGAAAGTGTATAACCACCTGCTGTCATTCTTCCTGAATGGGCTTAAACTTTTCACAGTGGATGCGAGAATCTCATTTGTGGTTTCTACCACAAACTTGAACAAAGGTAGCCCACTTTTAACTGTAAGATACAAAAGTGCTTTTATGGTTGATGCCTCCTCCCAACCTTCACTCTCCATCTGTACAGCAATAGAGGGCTTGATTCCCAGATCATTTGGACGTTCTTTCATTTGGTTTGAAACCCTGTACTTTAGTAATGGATCTAGCAATCTTCTGAAAGGGCTATTTCTTGTTTTACCATTTGTATTTGCCTTGTTACTCTTAGGAGTTCCACAATCAACAGAACCCTCAGGTACAGCAGGACCAGACTTGGTGGTCATATAAGTAGGCCTTAGCTGTGGATGCTCTAAACCCTCCCTAAAGCTGATACTTCTGGTCATCCTTGCTAAACTAAAGCTAAATCTGTGAGGAGTTGAACTATCACTGGCCAGTTCAGCTGAGAAGCTAGGTACTCTTTGATCTAGACCCGTGGAAGGCTTGAGGATCGTTGAAATATTTGTTTCTTCCTTCATACTATTTTCATTTGAGTGTGATGACATATCAGGTGGATTGACTGGAAGCTCAATACCCTGAGCTTTGATAAGGCTATCAAGCTTTAGGTCCAACTCTGTCTCAGTCTCAGCTGTGTAAGGTAGAGGACAAGAATGTGGAATATCAGAGAGTGACTCATCTGATTGGATCTCATCAATGGAGAAGATATCAGAGAAGCTACCCCAATTAAGCTCAGCCGACTTTCCTTCAAGGGATACCCTCGGAGTTACTTCTGAGCTTGATTCCCTGGAGAAATCTCTAGGTAAGAGGAGAACAATGCCCTCCGGCTTACCTGGGTGACGCTGTTCATGACTGACTTCATTGAACTTTTCAGCATACTTCTTTGGTTCACCATCTGGGTTGCGGATCTTCTTTTTCGAACGATGAGGAACCTTAGGACCTTGTTTACTCAGCTTCGGTGATCGAGTTCCTGTCAACAAACTACTTTCTTGGTCTGTGTAGTGTTCCTTGCCTTTTGCAGACTTTAAATACACACCGTCTCTACAATGAGAGTTATCTTTCCTGTGGATTTCCTTATTATCCACAGAGCCGTCATAAGAAGATGCCAGATCCGAGTGACTTATTGCCTTTCCATTAAGAGGTTTAAGAACTGGAGAATAATCAACATTTTGGAATGAGTCAATCCATGAACCATTGGGTTGCTCCCTTTGGCGAGTTAAATCGTCAAAATTTTCTGTAGCAGAAGAAGAAGAATTTGTAGATATAGAACACCCATTAGCTGCTTCATCAGTTCTCTCACTTGCTGAGACATTGTTTTGCTTGTTTGTCCATGTCTCCAGGCGCCCCCAGTCGAGAACCCCAAAGCTCAAAACATTATCTTGGGGCTTTTCTCCTCTTTGAAGAAATCTAGGTAATTTAGACATGTACTTGACAAGCTCGTCCTCTTGACATGCACTCTTCCTCATCTGAGGCTGACAATGATCTCGAGATGATTTTGGTTGGACAAGAAACCCAGCATTACCATTTTTCAGAAATTCAAGGGGAAGATCTGCGTGTGGGGGGCGTATAGGATTTTCAGCTTTAACCTTGTCTTTCAACTTCAAACTTTGACTACATCGTGGAGAACGAGGCTTCTCCTTTGCAAATCTAGACTTCTGATACTGTCTTGAGCTCTGACAAGACCTGTGCTCCAAGCCAGGTCCAATGTCACCAGAAAATGGTGAACTTTCGTTTCTTGATGATGCCCTCGAAGGCATGGTGTCTGCTGAAGAAAGCAATGCACTAGCACAATGCTTGCAGGTCACTTTTCACTATCCTCATATTCCTACAGATGAAGTTGTTTGCCTAGGTTAATATGGGAATGGATAAAGATGAGCAAAATTATCAATGCGTACTTCACAATGCATATGCGAATCAATAATCAGAAACTTATGTCAGCCTTTGGACAACTGCAGTTAGGTTATGTTCTACGATTTCAATGAAAAATCAACAAAATCAATAAAAATCAGCAGAATCAGTAAACCAAATTTAACAAAAACTACAAAAAATAAACAACAGAAATCAGCAAAATCTACTCAACAAAATTCAACTAATTTAAGTATAATTAACATATCAACAGAAATCAATAGAATAAGCAAAAATTAACAAAGTTCAACAAAAATCAAAAGAGAATCGAGCCTTAGGCAGCAACAAGTCAACAGCAAAAACAATCCAGTGTAAATTCACCACCGGACAAGTCTCAACCGCAATTATTCACGTTGAAAGGATTCGTATAGAATGTTAAGCATTACAATCTGAGTAAAAATAAGAACCTTAGGATGAAATAAAAGAGGAAAAACAATCAAAAGTACCTCAGTTGCATCTCATAGAGTCGGAGCCAACACCTATGTATTCAACTCTTAATGCATCATACTACTAAATTTCAATAGGCAGGATATGTTACAGCCCCCATTTTGTTGGTACGCTGCGCCCACAACATTCAACATTGTAAATAAGGAACTGCAAAAGATTATATCTTTAGAAAGTACACCAAATTACCACAATTATTGGACTATAATGCTCACATTACCACAAAATCCATTAAACATGTAAGCATCGATTTCTCATTGAAATTACAAGAATTCCCAACAATTTTTCACAATTTTAACATCAATTGCGAGCCAATATCATATCCTCCATATCCAGTAAAGCAATTATCGAACAAAACCATCAGCTTGCCAAATTCCATTAACTTAACACAACCCAAATCGTAAATACCACAGATCTAAAAATTGAAGGTCCAGAAAACCATCATTAATTCCATTAAACCACAAAGCAAGAACTGGGTATTGACAAAGATCTACAAACACAAAAACCCACCTCAAATTAGACAGCAAGAATTCCCCAAAATGCAGAAACAGAGGATTTCATCACCCACCTCAAATAGACAGCAAAATTCACCAAAATGCAGAAAGCAGAGAATTACTCACCAATGAAGATAAGCTTCAACTTTTTGCCCTTTTTTTTGTCATTCTTCTTTGTCTTCTTCTTTTTGTGCCGCGAAATCTTGAGCAGAGGTCCCCAAAAACGTCAAAAGAGAGGAAAAAAGTTGTGTATAGTATATACGTAAATTGAAAGCAAAGTAAGGTACTACCCAATACACTAATAAATTGTGCAAAAAGAAAGATAATGGATTTAAACAAGATTATTGAACAAAACTCATCCCCCAAAAAACTATCCTTTTCTCCTGCGATTTTTTGTGTTCTTCCCCAAGAAATTGTGGGCAATGTTTGTTTGTGTCGGATCTGCTTGAAGGCGAGTGGAAGAGAGAGAAAGTGAGCGGCTTTGAATGCAGAGCTGAGGGAGTGATGTGAGTGTAGAGTGAGCTGATTTTGGGTTACTTTTTGTTTTATTTAGTCTTTACTTTCTTTTTAGAATGGTCAAAAGTTGAGGGTAAAAAGAAAAAAAAATAGTAATTGCTGGATTAATTAATAAACGTTTTATCTCGGGATCAGGAATACAATTAACAAACAATGAAAAAGTATAATATTTAATATTATGTGAGGTTCTTAAACTTAAATTATTGTAAGGAAATATTGTCGGAAACTTCCTATTATATACTCCCTCCGTTCTCTAAACAAAGTTACGCTTTGTTTTCCGCATTAAGAACGGAGGGAGTAACACCTTTTGCCAAAAATTCTCTATTATAATTTTTTGGGTGAGGAACCCCTTTATATGATACTTCCACTCTATTGGAACCCCCTTATATGATACTTCCACTCTATTTGAGCCCCCAAACCACCCATATCCTTTTATTTCCCGCCAAATTTGTCCTAAAATAACATAATTACCCTTCGCCCTATCCTTCATCTTCTATAATTGAAGTGGTTGAAAACTGACAAATGTAATTTGATGGTTGATAATGAAAGATTAAGGGGGAAATTTAAAGAATTGCAAGCTTAATTGAAGAAGATGAAGAATAGGGTGAAGGGTAATTATGTCATTTTAGGAAAAATTTGGCCAAAGATAGGAGGATAAGGGTGGTTTGGGGGCTCAAATAGGGTGGAGGTATTATATAAGGGAGTTTCTCACCCAAAAAAATTATAATAGGGGTTTTTTTGGGCAAAAAGTGCTATATAATAGGGGGTTTCCGGCAATTTTTTTTAGTAAAACTAGATTAAGGATAGAACTTGAAAGTGCATTGGAGGTATTGGGGGGAAATATATATATATATATACAGCGTGACGCACCGTTAATTAGGTCAAAAGCTCACTAAAACAAACCGAGGAGAAAATCAAGCTTGTGCATTGAGGAGAAGGTAGCGAATTACAAAGACAAGAGTGAGAACTTGAAGGTTTCTACGACAAATCTATGGCGGAAAAACAAAAATAGATATGAAATTAGGAAGATTAAAGAAAGTAGAAGATGATGAAGAAGCTTACTTGGGATGCTTTAATGGCGTCGAGCAAGGTCTGTATGTCATCACCACCACCGGAGCTTTCTCTCTCCATGGTTTCCTCACCTCACCTCACCTCCACTTTTCGTAGAAGGCAATCGCTAAAACACAAGCTGATATCTCTAGGCGCACAATTAGGGTTAGGGGAGAGAGACTTACATCCGCCATTGCTGCTACCTCGAATTCCAGGCGTTCACCGCCAACGGGGATAGAGCGAGACAAGAGAGATTGAGAACCGACTCTGCTAAGTAAGGGGTTTAAAAAAGTCTAATTTTTTCTTTAATCGATTTTAGTTTTTAGAGGATTTCATATTTTCATTCACATCAAATATTATTTTTCAATTACTCTAAAATCTATCACTACGAATATAGAAAAATAATAACGATTCCAGTTTACAGATGATATTACATTAATTTTAATTTTAAATTATCAATATACTCCCTCCGTCCTACAATAACATATTGACTTTGGAGGTTAAAGTTTATCATTATTTTGTGAAAAATTATAAAGATTTATAAAGTAATAATATAATTTTTAGATTCATCTTAATTAGTATTATCGAAATATCATTTTGTTTCAAGTTTTCAATTTATTATTAATGGTCAAAGTGTTGTCTTAGAGACCGCGCAAGTTAATATGTTTAAATTATTGTGGGACGGAGGGAGTATTAGTCTGCACCCGTGTCCATGCACGGAATTTTCATGAATAAATAAAAAAAAAAAAAATTTTGTAATTGTGGGTGAATGTCTCTAGCTAATACGAGACACAATAATCTTAACTATTGATACAACTCTGTTTTTGATGATTGTACATTTGTAAAACGTTTAGGTATCTTATAGGAGTATATTGCGCTCTATACTTTGGTGTTGCAGATGCCCATGTCCAAGGTGGACTGGTCGGGGATTTGTCGTTTATGTTGCCCGAGTTTATGCAAGTATGTAATATTAATTTTAATTAATACAGTTATCCTTTTAGCCAATTCTGCTTGTTCTACAGTCTCGTAAGTATAAAACCTGACCATTTATAAAAACTGTCCATTTATAGTCGTTTTTTGCTAGATTGGCTGCTTCCAGTGCACTAACTCCTGGTTTAAGACTCATTACAAAAGCTGTATTCGACAAATCTCATGATGGATTACGAAATGGTGCTTGTGAGTCATCATTCTCGACATTTGCCTTGATTTTTTTTATTTTTTATTTTTTGGTTCAACTTGGAATGTGAAATTTTTGCCTATAATCCTGACATTTTGCAGTGCTATTTCTTGCGATCTCCACTGCTATCGAGTTTATGTGCATCTTCCTATATGCATTTTACTTCCCTAGATTGCCGATTGTCAAGTACTTTCGCTCAAAGGCTGCCTCAGAGGGATCAAAAACGGTCTCAGTTGACCTTGCCGCTGCAGGTATCCACAAGGCAAGTCACAATAACTAAAGTTGTTCTGTTTGTTTGTGATCAGTAGTAATTTTCAAGTTTTAACAGCCGACTTTAAGCTAACTTTTATAGCACCGCGTCTCAAAACTCTGCAGGCTGAGGGTCATGTGAAACTAGAAGATCTTAATGTAATTTGCATACATCTAGTGTATGGTGTAAAACAAATGACTTTTTATAGGAAAAGGGTTATTTTTCTTAAGAAAATAGGTGACTCATAACAAAAAGGGTGACTTTACCTCCAATTATACGATAAACCAAGTCTTTGCAAGTTTTTCGCGTTCACAAATATTACTAAATGCAAAGCTGATTGTATAGGGTAATGTCTTTTTCAGGTATCCTCTTGTGTTGATTGCAATGTACAGTGTCTTGGATTTGGTCGGAAGATACACTCCCCTTATAAGTTTCGTGAGGTTGGAATCTCGCAAGGGTCTAGTTATAGCCATCGTGGCTTGCTTCCTTTTCATCCCGGCATTTTACTTCACTGCAAAGTACGCGGATGAAGGGTGGATGATTATGCTGGTATCGGTGTTGGGACTTACCAATGGTCACCTCACAGTTTGTGTGATGACAGCAGCTCCTAAGGGCTACAAGGTTAATCAATATTTATTAATATAATATTGCTTAATTCCATCTAATTATACAAATACTAATTAACTCAAATCTTGATGTTGATTAATACAGGGGCCAGAGCAAAATGCGTTGGGAAACTTACTGGTGTTGTTCCTTCTAGGCGGCATATTTGCCGGAGTTTGCCTAGATTGGTTGTGGATTATTGGCAACAGTTCATTTTAAATTTTTAATGAACATAGAAGAAAACTCATACTCGGTTATAGCAAGTCAAAAAAATTGTAAAAATACCTCATTTTTGTAACACTTTCACATTTTTAATACTAGTTCGTACCCGTGCTATGCACAGGATCTATAACCAAAAAAGTAAATATTTTATGTAGTACTAAAAAAAAAATCTAATTACCAGAAATATTTGTAGTAATGAATATCCCAACTTAAAAATATGCAACATTACCAACAAAACATAGAGTTAAGGTGCAACCACCAAAAGGGCATTATTATGGACACATGTCCTTGGGAATACACATATAGTAAGTAGTATAGTTGTTAAA
>BSSO01002872.1:0-17973 GCA_030267885.1 Mesembryanthemum crystallinum
TGCTCAAATGTTGAGCAATACTTGTTTTCTCATTCGACCGTTGGGAATGAGGGTTCAAAAAAACAAAAAATACGGAGGCAAAGAGGGAGATAACAATCGTTTCTCAATCTTTTAGTGAGTCACATGCAATTCACGTGAGGGTAAAATGGTCAATTCACTTGTCCTTTTCACCGAAGAAGAAGTAAAGGTGCCACAACTTGCATGGAAGTAAAATATAAGGTGGTTTTTTTTTTTAATTTTTTTTTGGGAGGGTTTTTCTACATGGTGCCCTTATACTTTAGACTTTTCTATATGGAGGACACAATTTTTTTTAAAGTCCACGTGGTGCCCTCCTCGTTAGTCACATTGTCCACGCCGTGTCCAAAAAAAGCATATTCCTGTTAAAAAAACTCTGTTAGTTGACGGAAGTAAATTTTTCTTATTAATTTAGACTTTTTAGCAAAGTAAAGTGATATTTGAAATGACCCAATACACCCTTGTTGTATTTCCCCCCATTTTTTTTCATTGTTATTTGAGTTTCCCTCCCATTTTTCTTCCCTTCACCCCTTTTATATTATGCCCCAACCCCCTTCCTATCCTCAGAATTTCCACCCCAAAAGCACCCCTCCTCTGCTCCTGCTGTCAACCTAAGCTTTCCCTTTGCTCATTCCACTCGTCTATCAGGTACTCTTACTCCCATTCTTTTTCCCCCTGAATTTGTTGTCGTCTAATATTCTGTTCTTGTTGAATATTGTTGAAGTAGCAACAAGAATGCCTCAATCAGAATCGCGTGGATCGTTGTCTAGCCAAATGACAAGCATGTGTTTCAAGAATCAATTACGTTATTGTAGGCCTGCAAAAAAAGCGAGTATATTCATCTCATAGTCAAGGGCAAACAAGAACAAAGTGTATTTCCGTTGTTACAAATGCGATTTTTTCCTTTGGCTTAGTGATGATCATATGATAAAGGAGGAAGAAGGAGAAGTTGTTCATGAGACCTTGGATGGATCGGAGATGGGATTTCTAACCAGAAGCAAGAATCCCAAGAGCTAAAAAGAGATGTGCAGGATTTAAAGATCAAGGTGGAGGAATTGTTGACTTCTATTCAATTTTGGATGAAATTGTCTGAAGTTCTCTTTGTCATTATTATTGTAATTGTCCTCAAGGTTTAAGATAAATTAGTAGGAAGTAACAAGGAATGTGGTTCTTAGAACTTTGTAATTAATATAACATAAATGAAGTGCTATAAATGGCCATTTCTTTTTAATCCATTAGTTAAGGGATTTATGAAATGTGATATTGGCATATATGCTTTATAATTCAGCTCGTGTAGGCTCCAATACCTGTACTAGTAACCAAATCTCATTTGGTCAAAATTTAGCTTTAATTATGATAATCAAATCGCAAACAGTAAACAAATTGCGGAATAATAAGCTGGCATGGCTATGCCATTCTTAAGCTTGGAAGTGGCATGGCTGTGCCACTCCAGTGTTTCGAAACTTGCGAGGTTCTACTTCGCTGGCATGCCCAGGCTGATTTACATGTAATAAATGGCACGCCCACACCTATTTACATGTAATTATTGGCATGCCCATGCTGACTTACATGTAGTTAATGACGTGCCCATGCTGATTTACATGTAGTTAATGGCGTGCACATGGATTCAGGTCACAACTTAGCAAATCAAAGCCATGTAGCTTTGAATTTTAATACTAGTAACCAAGCCAACACAACTTGGAACAAAAATCACCTGTTTCAAAAGTTACCTCATGATAAGCCAATGACAACCCCTAAATTCAAACATACATGTATGCTTATAAAATCAATGGCAGCATAATTAAACCCTGTATCAACAAAATGTAGCTCCCATACATAAGCTGACAGCAAAATCAACCCCGTTTTAGTTGACATGTCCAAAAGGTAACACATAAGAATTGAAAATAGAGCACATATTTATATATCATAGGTCCAAAAGATTACATAAACAAGTGCCTTAATTAAGCTGCACTTTTTCTTTTCTTGGGCCTGGTGAATGTTGTTGCTTCATGTGAAGAACCTACACCTGGTAGAGGCTGAGATGAAGCATCCAAAGCTGGCAGAGGTTGCGATATGCGTGCAACAAGTTCTGGCATAGACTTGGATGCAGCAACATGTGGTGGTAGAGGTTGGGATGAAGCACCATGTTTTGTCTTGCTCTTCTTATGTCTCTTCTCAACCACAATTCCTTGCCCTTCTCTGACCTCCTTGGTTGAAGGTCCACCTCTGCAAGTTTTGGAATAATGTTCAAATTAAAGGCCTTGCATTTTTTACATTTCACGGTAGAAGATCTCTTAACCTTCCTCTTCTAACCTTCTTCTCTCCTTCTATTTCTAGCTAGCCTACCAATTCCCCTATTCATAAGTGGGGGTACTAACAAAGATAAGTGATCAAATGTTGGCCACCTACCACTATCTGGCATAGAGTGTATGTTGAGTCCATAAGCCTCTTTGTATTTTTTCACTGAGTATCAATGACTTACATAATGTTCAATGGATTTTCTTTTGTAAAGGATGGCCCTTATTGCATGCTTATAAAGAATTCCACTCACTTGCCATTGCCCTCATTCACATGTCCTATCAGTCAAAGACACAGGCAAGTATGATCTTCCATCACAAATTCCCCCTACTGGACTCAAACAGCTTACATGTCCTTCTATCCTTTGTAATCACATTGAAATACTTAACAATCTTAGGACACATACCATTTGTCTGTAGCTTGTTGTCTAGCAGCATGTCTAACCATATGAGTCCTTCTTACCTCTGTTGAAAACAAACAACTAAATAAATAAGCTCAACAAAGTTCCCAAAATAATTAGAAAATTATTAAGACAGGTGTATACCTTCCAATAAAGTTAATACATGGCTACATCTTTCAACACCCAAAGTGGCATTAAAACTCTCCACAAAGTTTGATGTATTTTCCTCGTTGCTAAGCATTGGATCAAAAGCATGCTTGCTTCATCTATCTTTGTCTCCCAACTCTTTGAACCAAAGCACTACTCCCTTTGCTTCCTTCTCAAAAGCATCCATTGCTTACTTGAAACTAAACTCGGAGTATGCATTGCACACCCTCTAAAACCAAGCATGCATTTTAACTCCAGGGAAGTTTTTTTTGGAATTCTTCAGTAGGTGCCAACAACAATATCTTCTACTAGCAGTAGGCCATTGCTCATCAAGTGTTGGTTTTATACCCTAAATATAAAACAAAAGAGATAAAGTTTAATGTCAATAAGATTATTTGCACATATATATTAGTACTAACATTTAATAGTAATGGAAAATTTTACCTTTTGCCTGTTAGATATGGTAGTCCATTCCTCTCTACCACTATCCTTCAAAGTGTTTTTGAAATGATAGAAAAACACTGAACTACCAGATGGGTATTTTTTATATCCACCCATCGCCATTTGGGTATTTTAAAAAACTCCAGTCCCAAATGAGCATTTTTAGTAGACCAAAAGCGCATATGAGCCAAAAACTTCGCTGACAATGACCAAAAATTCATTTATTTCTATTTTTTTGATACCGAAATGCATTTCCTTATTACATTTATTCACTTAGAATCACTTTAATCTCCCAAAAAACCCATTAACTCCCAATTTTGTTGATAAGGAGAGAGAAAAAAAAGGGAGTTTAGGAGGTTTTGGGGGGAGTAAAGTGATTTTAGGTAAATAAAAATAATAAGAAAATGCATTTCAGTATCAAAAACATAAGATAAATGAACTTTTGATCACTGACGGTGAATTTTTGGACCTATATGCGCTTTTGGTCATTAAAAATACTCATTTGGCAACCGAGTATTTTTAAATACCCAAGTGGCTAAGGGTGGTTATAAAAATACCCATCTGGGAATTTGGCGGATAGAAAAATAAGCCCATGTGCTCTTACTCTCTGACTCCACAATAGCATGTGCCACAGGAAAGAGTTCATTGTTCCCATTAATAGCCACTGCTGATAGTAAAACCCCAAAGTAGTTTCCTTTGAGATGAGCTCCATCTACACCTATCAAGCCTCTACATCTTTTGATAAGCCCCTGAAATGCTGCTGTGAATGAAATGAATATGCTCTTAAATTGCATAGCCTTTTCTGGTTGTAGTCTCTCTGTCCAAACACAATGAGCACTAGATCCTAGGTTGGTCTGTTTAATAACATCACATTAGGTGGGAAGTAAGGCATAGGATTCATCATGTCCTCCTTGAATTTTGTTGATTGCCCAAGCCTTCATCTTATACATTATGGACCTCTTCATCTCTATACCATATCTCTCATTAAGCAAGTTATTTAGAGCTTTCACCTGGATTGAATTGTTAGCCCTAATGCCATCCATGAGCTTATTACCTGCCCATTCCACATCCGCCATATGATTTTCTCCTTCTAGCTGAACACACCTATGCTCGGGGTTTGTAATGGATTTAATGGCCCATGTAATCCCATTTGGGAGCCCACTTGAATGAATTCTCCAATCACAATCAATATCAGCACATTGTGCAGTGAATCTAGTAGGGTCTGACTTTATGCAAATGCATGAAAATCCTTCTTGGATGCAATAGTCAGTTAAAACACTCTAGAAATGACTTTTATCAACAAACAAATTCCATTCCTTCAACTTAAGTGATCCAAAATCCCCATAAGTGTACAACTCTCCATTTTGATACATCTTTGAAAAGTAATTGTCATCAACGTCATTATTTAATCCCCAACAGTACCCTCGATTTGGCTCATACTTATCCTCCACACATAACAAAGCTATGTCTTCTTCTTCCTCATCTAGGCTAACATCATTAGTAGACTCATCATTCAATTCATCATAACTAAAGCTAACATCTTCATCATCATCAGTAGAACCATTTTCCAAATCCTCAAAAGTATTTTTAGAAACAGAGACACTTACACTCCTTTTCCTAACAGATGTTCTAGTTGACGGCACTGACGACTCAGTAGGTGGCGTTTCATCACTCTTCTTAGGTACAAATAATCCATTTCTTCTAGTAGTAGTCCCTGTAATTTTTCTACCTAAGCAGTGTGAGTGTGATGTTGATGGTTGTCCTATTCCTTGAGTGGTATGAGATGATGAGTTAGGTTGTTCAGTAGGGGATGCATGACCAGCTTGTGTTTGCAGGTTTAGATTGTTATCAATTGCAAGTGTAAACACAGGGCTTCTCCTAGGCACATCAGGGGATGTAGGAGAAGTGGGAGGAGTTAATTTTCCAAGGGATTTGGAAAGTGTGCTTTGACAGAAGATCTCCTAAAAACAAACTTATCTAGTGTCTTACCAGAGGGTTTGGGTGGGCCTTTACAAGTTGCTTTTACAATGGTTTTTGCAGGGGATTTGTGAGCAATATTATTATGGGCATTGCTAACAAGTGACCTTGCATCAATCATAATTTGTGAAGGATTCTTAGCATCATCCACGCATATGTCAACAATATCATAGCTCAACCTATCAAACATGGTCATCATATCGCCATCACTTAGCAATTCCACACGATTTCTATTGTGCACATACATAAAGGAGGGGTAAGTTGGAGTTTCATCGCTATTTTCAGCTATTTCTTTTTCAAAGTCATTTATCACGTCAATTAGTGTGCACCTATCAGTATCCTCAATCACCAAATCCACCTTTACACCATGATAATCAAATCTCAACACTTTCCTTGTCATTTCAACCACAAAAACCAACAAAAAACACTCTAAAATGTCATAATTCATATATCAGCAACAACCCTAATTTTTAAGCAAGCTAACACA
Organism: Mesembryanthemum crystallinum; assembly: GCA_030267885.1. Lineage (NCBI taxonomy): Eukaryota > Viridiplantae > Streptophyta > Magnoliopsida > Caryophyllales > Aizoaceae > Mesembryanthemum > Mesembryanthemum crystallinum. Next base: position 5,766 of record BSSO01002872.1, read on the forward strand.
TCAATATGCACAATTTCATTGATTGATGCATAAAAACTCTACTTTACTAACATTCAACAGCAACATAACATGGTTTTCAGAAGAAAACCCTTAATTTACTGAAAGAAAACCAAAATTAGCTTACCTGTTAAAAGACCCAATTTCCTCTCTTCAATATCACGCGCAAGTGACGGAATTTCCGTTCTTCCTCCTTAGGATTTCAAGCGCCTAAATTACAACATTATAATTCGCCGAACTGCCAGAAAATTTGGTGAGAGAAAGAAAGAGCGATGGAGAATCAATTCTTGATGAAGAATAGAAGGGAGGCATAAACACAGAGTGTGGTTTGAATGAGAGAGAGAGAAAGAGAGTTGAGTTTTGTTATTTTTGTTTGGAATTGAAATAGAGAGATAGGCTGAGTGGTGAGTGCAATTGTTGTTTTACACTGAGTGGGTGTGTGTTTCATTAAGGGTGTTTTTGCCATTTTTGAAAATTCTAATGTAAGATCCCACGTGAGGTCACGGTGTAGACATTGTGACTAACATGAGGGAAGCACATGGGCTTTAAAAAAACTGTGTCCTCTATATAGAAAAGTCTAAAGTACAAGGGCACCATGTAGAAAAACCATTTTTTTTTTAAGGTGGCTGGATAAAAATAGTGTATTTGGTGAGAAGATAGCCTAGAATGAGAAGTGAGAAGAAATAATAGCCATCAGATCTAATTTATTAGATGGCTGAGATTAGGCTCGTTTTTTCTAAATTATCAAAGACATGAATAATGAGCCCAACCCACATATATGGGCCTTTGTTTGTATTCTGACATTTTAAATTGAACGCCCAAATTAATCTGCCAGAGAGAGAGCACGACTGAACAGAGAGAAAGTGAGAGAAAGATAGAGATGGAAGGAATGAACGAACGAAGGAGCGAACTAGTGAACCGCCATTGGAGCTGTGGTAGTACTACTCACATTCTTCTTCATCTTCTCATACTTCCTAAAATATCATGAGGTACTTTAATCTCTGTTTTTCATTCTCCACTTCGTCGCTTTTTCTTGTTTTTGCATCTTCAAGTCATCAGTTGAATTAGGTTTGTTTTACTCTTGCTTAATTTGCATGTTTTTATATTGATTTTGATAGTCAAGAACTTGTATCAGTTTTTAAGATGTTTGGTTATTTATTAGCTGAGAGTGATTGAAACAACTCATTTGATTAAGCCAAAAAAACATTCCAATATGCTAATAATTTCTTAATTATAATTACCTGGTTTATATTGAGATTTATTCATATGGTAGAGTATCTAATTTGGTTCAAGTCACCATGAGATGCCCACAAAATCACCATGAATATATTTATAAGTCACCTTATTTTTCTCTTTGTTACTTATTGTTTCTAGCCTTTTAGCTATGATTTATAGAACAATGATTTAGTGGGTTGATATTTTTCATGAAATCTGCTATAATTTAGTTGGTTATTTTCTGTCTATGTGCATGTAATTTGGGTTAAGTCACCACGAGAGACTTATAAAGTCACCATAAAAATTGTTACAAGTCACTAACTTGTTTCATGGCTTATTATAGGAAATTATAGCGTACATGTCATGGCTTAAACTGTTTTTCACAAAAATTTTACTCCCTCCGTTTTACAAACAAGGTGATGCTTGGTACCAAGTGTTACCTTCTTTAGAGAATGGAGGGAGTACTTTCTACGTGAGTTTGTCTAAAATATTTATTATGTAATTTGAAAGATATATATATTAATATGGATTTTTTTATTCCTTTTATCATCATGTAGTTTGGGTTAATCACCATGAAATACTCATAAAGTTACCATTAAATTTGTTTTAAGTCACCTACTCGTTTGTAAAGTCAACTAGCAATGTTTGTAAAATCATGATAAAAAAAACTCTACAAGTCACCATTTGCAAATTGTGGAACCCAAAGACGTTGTTTATGTTTTAACTTGTTAGTTACTTAGTTGTGGTTTCATGACTACAATTATGAATGTAATCTCAACCATATGGATATAGATTTTTGTTTTTTTTTATTTTCTTATTCTTTCATACTAGAGTAGAGCATGTATTTTGGTTAAGTTACCACTAAAATTTGTATAAGTCCCATAGCAATGTTCTCACAGTCATTAGAAAAAAAATAATACAAATTAGGTATTTGGATTCTTTTTCACAAATTGTAGAGTCTACAGTAGTTCATGTTATTTGACTTTGTTAGCTCCATTTCATGATTACAATCATGATTCAATTTTAGAGACAAAGATTTTAGTACTTTTTTCACTTTTCATAATAAAGTAAAGCATGTAATTTGGGTTAAGTCACCATGAAATATTGTATAAGTCACCCATTTACTTATTACTTTGTTATTTGTTATTATTTCTTCTCTGTCATTATTTTTTTGTGCCTTGTAATGTATTAACTGTGTACCAAAATCTATACTTTTGTTTGAAATTGACACGTTCAAAATATTAGAGTTACTTTAGTCCATGTAGTAAGCTTTAAGTTACTAAACTTTCTTCATTAAGTCACCTTATGAAACTATAGAAGTCACTTACTTGTTTCTTCTTTGTTATTTATTCTTTCTTTTTCCTCTTAGTTATATGTTTTGCCTTATTTTCTCTTAATTGTTTCTCAAATTATTATTGTTTAGTCTAAATTGATGCCTCGATATCACAATGTTGTTGGCACTTGGCCCAAAGCATCGATCGCAGAGGCGTGCTTTCCTTCGCTCAGGGCTTGGTCTTTGAGTGGTTGGCACCCAGCGCCTTGACCAACCGTAGATCTACTCGGCGGCACCGATTCTCCTTCATAAGTTGTCACTCGTCGGTCGGATCCGCTGCTTGGCGGTCGGCTTAAGGCGCCGATCGTGCGTCTCTCTCTCTCCGGGGGGTCGTTGCCTAGTTAACTGTAACAGGTACGAGTAGCCGGTCGCTTATGGTGGTCGACTTAAGAGTCTGACTGCAGGGGTGTTGTCTTCATCTAGCATTCAGCCTGCTCGGCCATTCAGCCCCTGTCTAGCTCTCAGACATGGGGATCGGTAAGGGGGGGTCGACCAAAGGGGCCCCTTTCCCTAGTTGCTGCTGAGGCCACTCGGTCACTTGGTGAAGCTGTTCGGCTGTTTGGCCTCGGTGCTCGGCAGGCGGGCAGCCATAAGGCCCTCCTTCCCAAGTTGTAGGGTTTGAGATTTGTGGCTCGTTTGCATTCTCTGAAGCCGATTATAAGGTCTTTTGGGGGTTTAATTATAAATCTTTCCCTTCATTCATTTGCATTGGTTGAGGAAAAGTTCAACAAATTCCTCTCAAATTCTCTCCAACTCAAAATAAGAAGATTTGAGCTTTGAGCTACATTCTTCATTTTTCTTCGAGTTTCCTCTTGAATTCATGAATGTTCTTCATGCTTTGTTTAATTTCTTTCTTGAATTTATGAATGTTCTTCTTACTTCTTTGAATTTCGTTGGATTCATGTAATTTTTTTAATTGTTGAGGCTTCTCGATCCATGTTGAGTGATAAAAACCTGTTGATTTGTGTTTTTGTTCAGCTTTGTGTTCATCCATGATGAATGATAGCCTTGATCATTCATCTTTGTCTTCATGTAGTTCATCCCTATGTATTTCGTCTTCAATAAACTCGTCTTCAACATAGAGCTCATCTTCTAGTAGTTTAGGGGATCCGTCCCAATACCTTGTGTTGCGACGTGGTGGGCCGCGACCCTCCACCCATAACTTAGATGTTCCCCCTACGGATCCGTTTGATTCCACAGGTATACGGGAGGAGGCAGCGCAGAATGCCGATCCCCGTGCTGATGCGGATGGGACGGATCCGGTTGAATTAGTTGGGGCCAACGACCCGCCACTTACACCATCTTTCAATAAAAGCAGGAGGTGCCGACGTGAGAAATCCACCAGGGAGTGCTCCCCCCATAGCCATTGGTTGTTTTATAAGTGTGTTGTTGATGATACTCCAATAAATTATTCTCCTCCCCTTAGGGTGCTGTTTTCGAGCCATAATGATGTTTGTAAGCCTAAGGGCGCTTGGCTGGGCGGCACTCGCAGGGGACGGCTTAGAAACTCATCTAAAAAAGTTACTATTGCCTTCCCTGCGTAGGAGTATCTGGCTGACTATATGGCGAAGCTCAAGTTCACGGCGAGAGAGGGCACTCCATCGACTCGATGGAGGTGGAGGATCGTGGTGTTGAGGAGGAGGTTGGGTTGTCTCCTTTGGTAGATCGCCAGCCTGAGGTAGGGGGTGAGAGTGACTTAGTCGTGGCCGATCATCACCCATAGGGGGCTCTTGATACCGACCGGGGTAGAGGTGAGGCTGCTGAATCCTCCGACGTTGGTGTGGGGACGAGTTACTCATACTTGAATCATTGTTAGGCATAATGGTATACCGCAGGCAACAAATTTGGGTTGAAATTTTATCGTGACAAGTTTCACATCCCCAATGGTTATGATTTGTTAGTTCCCGATAGCGGGGATAGTGTGCGGTCACCTCCTGAGGGGACCATGCCAGTCTGCCATTGTGCCCTTTGCTATGGGTTGCGCTTCCCCCTTCAACTCGTCATAGTCTCCATTTTGAAGGAGTTTGACCTTACCGTAGCTCAAATCTTGCTCAACTCTTGGGCCACCATTATTTCCTTTATGGCCACATGCTAGTTGAAGGGTTACGAGTGCACGCTTTTTCAATAAGCAGAAGTTCTTGTCGACCAAAGATAAGCCCTTAGCAGTTAAGCATTGGAAAAATGAGTTCTTCTTTATGGTTTCACGAGAGGGTGGGTCCGTGAGTACCTCCTTCGATCGCGGCTTCGTAAACGGGTGCGACGCTACTTCTACGCCTCACCAAAAGGTTCGGGATATGGTTGATTACTTCAAATGCATGAAGGAAATCATTGATGGAAAGGCGAGGGTCTTCCCTGTCAACTGGCTCTCCGACCCTCATTACTTCGAGGATGAGAAATTTCTAAGTGCTTGTGGTTTGAGTGAGGCACATCCTCAGGGTACGGTCTGGAGGATTTGAGTTCTTGAGAATTTTATGGGTGCCTTCATACGATGTACTAACAATTGTATGTTTTTCTTTCGTTTGTTTGTGCAGCTAAAGCTTTGGAGGAGCTATGTCGCACCCATCCCGAGATGGTTGGCCACATCAGTAGAGCAGAGATTGTGGGGCCCGCCTACGTAGGAAGGCAGGAGGCTGCTCCACGCCACTTCCCCTACTCATGCCACTCGGGTATCCTTCTAGTACATCAATTTTTATTTTGTCAAGTAGATTGACTTTGCTTCTTTTTGTGAGTGCAATCCTCACTTGACATTGGTGTGCTTTTATAGGTCAAAGTCCTTCAGCGAGATGCTACCTCCAGCCCCAAGAAGGCGGTTCTTCATTTGTTGGGGGTTGATGGAGCATATATGCAGCCACCTACCTACAGGGCATGCTAAGGGTGACCACTCAGCTGGTCAGCATTCTGACCGTCCTTCCAAGAGGCACCGTTCTAGTCCAGACCCAGTGCATCTTGAGGGTGACAGTGGGGGTTCTACTCCTGCGGAGAGCAGCTTTCTCTCTACTAGTGGCTAGTTCGACGGCCAAGTAGATCCTCTTTCTTACTTCTGACGCCAACCAGCGCCGCCACCTCGTCCAGGATACCACATCCAGACTCGATCTGGAGGGGGATCGCTGAGACTCGTGACGACTTCTTCAAAGTATAGTATTTTTTACAACTCTTTTTGCATCTTCCATACTATATTGCTTGGTTTTTAACCCATGTGATTTCTCTTTTCAGTTTGGAGTGAAGTTCCTCAATTAATTGAGGCATGTGGATCAACATGCCGAGAGGGAGGCGGAGGCCTCGAGAGCCATTCAAGAACGGAACCAGGCCAAGGTGGCCGCGGCGGGACTAGAGCTCCAAGTCCAAGCATTATCGGATGAGTTATCCTCCAAGGATGGCCGCACTCCTGAGCTCGAGAGGGAGTTGGGGGCGGCCAAGAAGGTTGGTGCTGAGTATAAGGAGAAGCACATGCATGAAAAGCGCAAGTCAAAGAAGGAGGAAGAGGCCCTCCAATCCCAACGTGATCTCTTGGAGGCAAATGTGGTGCAACTTGAGGCCAAACTGAAAGCTACTGAAGACAAGTTAGCCAGTGCGGACGCCTTGGTAGCTAATTCTTATGAGGCGGGAGTGGATGACTGCCTGCGACGCTTAGTGAAGTCTTTCTCCGAGTTTGGTCCTCTGGAGCATTGGCCTGGTCTCCTACTCCGTTATCAGAAGTTAGATCGTGAGGAGTTAGAGGCTGCTGTTGCTGAGGCGACCGCTGCTAAGGTTGCCAATACCGAGGCAACTGTTGGAGGAGGAGGCAAGACTTCGTTGGAGGCGACTCATCCCAGCTCCTCTGTTGAGGCTTCCACACATGAGGACCCGTTGTTTTATTTGTTGTAGAGACTATTTCTTTTTGCTGGCTCCAATATTTGTCATGTAGTTTTCTTTTGTTGGAAGTATCTTCTGGGACTTGTAATTAACTACTTATGCTTGCACTCTTAACTCTTGTAGCACACCATTGATGCAGATCTTTATTGTTGATGCTGAATAGTGATGAAAGGTTCTTACTCTTTGTTTGCTTCGTAAACTGTCGTCGATACTTTACTTAGCCCATCGCCCAATGGACCAATGCAAATCAATCTTTATCGTAGAATCTTGCCAAGTTAAACAGCATGGACCGAGGCAAAATCGGTCCTTAAGTGGCGGCTGACCAACACATGTCAGTCTGCTATCCCATTCTTGCCAAGGGTCGCTGCGTGAGATTGGGCTAGGCCACCTAGTCCATAATTAGGTGGGGACCGACAAAGAACGGTTAAAGCACACTAAGTCACCTAGTTCATAACTAGGGGCCGACCAAAGTAGGTCGGTCTTCGATCTGCTTAGAATTTTGCTAAGCAACCTAGTCCATAACCAGGTGGTGACCATTAAAGAATGGCTTAAACATAGAATTTTGCTAAGTCACCTAGTCCATAACTAGGGGCCGACCAAAGTAGGTCAGTCTTATTAGGCTTAGGAGTTTTGCTAAGCTACCTAGTCCATAACTATGCGCCGATCAAGGTAGATCGGTCTTCCATCTGCTTAGAGTTTGGCTAAGCTACCTAGTCCATAACTAAGCACCAACCAAGGTAGGTCAGTCTTCCATCCGCTTAGAGTTTGGCTAAGCTACCTAGTCCATAACTAGGTGCTGACTAAGGTAGGTCGGTTCTCGATCCTCTTAGAGTTTGGCTAAGCTACCTAGTCCATAACTAGGTGCCGACCAAGGTAGGTCAGTCTTCCATCCGCTTAGAGTTTGGCTAAGCTACCTAGTCCATAACTAGGTGCCGACCAAGGTAGGTCGGTCTTATCGGAGTGAGTCTCCTCCTTCCAAGCAGGCAGGGTTCACCATCCATATCACATTGATACGTATTCGGTCTACAAAACCTTGGTTGCATATCTTTCATTATGACCTGGGCTTACTTAGCCTCACAACATTAATTGTGGCACGCAGGCCTTGATTTGAAGGGCACGTAGACCCATACTAAGACTACTCAAAATTGCTTAAAAAATGGCATGTAAGCCTTGATTAAGGTGGCACGTTGGCCTACATACTTCTACTCCTAACCTAAGTAAAATGATTTCTGAGAGTGAGGAATGCTCCCCGAGGATCAACTATGTGGTCTTCTCCTACTTTACACTTCACGACCATGTCATCGATGTATGCTTCGATGTTCCTTCCTAGTTGGTTGGAAAAGAGCTTGTTGATTAACACCTGGTACGGAGCCCGTGTGTTCTTCAACCCGAATGTGTAGACACCCTAATCGGTGTCTCTTAACTCATCGCCCCGCCCCCGATGACGATAACAATAGCAGATATGGAATGATGAACACCAAAGGCAAGATCTCAACCTTGGCATATCTCTCATAAATTTTACTCTCATCTTGTAGCCCTTGCTCTAAGCTTTCAGAACTTCAAACGGCTCCTCAATCGGAGTCCCGGATCAAAAGTTATGAGCATTTGAAGTTTTCAGCCCAAAACTGAGCTTTAACCGGCCCCACGGTACCATAAGCCGACCCGTGCAATATTCCCGAAAATCATCTTGACCAATCACACCCGCCAAAAAACGGTCTCCGCATCCCAAAATGTACTTGAACATGAGACCGCGTAAAATGGCGCCACCGGTCAACCGGTGGTGACAACGGCTAACCGGTGGGCCCCACCGCCAGGCTGGGCGGAGCAATGCTCGGCGGCCCGGGCAGATGGGCCCGGCAAGGCATTTCAGTTCCCGGTTTACCCGTTTCGTTCCCTTTCATGCCCTTTTGTGCGCTCTCTTGCCCTTTTCTTCCATCTTCCACTTCCTACCACTATATAAACCCCCTTCCACCTTCATTTCAAGGAGGGCAAGATCAAGCAAGCCAAATTGATTAGAGGGAACTCCCCACATAATCAAAAAAGGTCAAGGCAAGGTTACTATGCCCAAGTAGAGAGAGAGTGAGCCAAATACACCTCCATCACCATCCTCCTTCAACATTACACCACCGAAATCATCTCCACCTTCAACAACATTCATCCCAAACACACATCCAAGCACCACAAATCACACCCAAGCACCACAAAACACCACTCAAGCACCCATTTACATCCTCCGAGGATCGAGATCATGCCAAGATCATACTCAAGCAAAAAAAGGTGTTCTAATCCAAGGAGCTATCTCGAGGGCACTCTACTTTGGTGAAAAATCTTTTCTTCTCCATTCTCCGTTTTAACATCTTTCTATTCTTATCATGATTAGCTCTTAGATGATATTCATTATGTGATTTGTTGGCTTCAATTACTTGTCTTGAGATTTAAATGAATTTAACACGAATTGAATCTCATGTTCGCATGGCTAAACATCACTGAATAAATCATGTTCATCTATTCTATTGCCTTGCAAAACATGTAACTTGTAAAACGTCCTAAATGGAATCAATGCACCAAACATTGAGGATTACCCATTGATTCCATTCATGGATATGGGCTCTGAATGGGTTCGGTTCACGCAATCGAATTCATTCATGAGTATCAAAGCGACCACCTTTACATGTTGAGTGAATAAATCACCTAGACATAAACTAAAAATTGGGATAAAATATTGAACATCATGTGAATGCAATGGCAAAACTTTTAATCCATTTGAATAGATCTCACATCCTCGAACTTATGTCTCTTTTGGGCAACATGAAGTCACGCCCTACATCGGGAATAGGGCATATTTTGGCTCGATCATGGTATCTTTCTAGATATTCGTGTTCGATGACTTCGCAGTTTCCATGTTCCCAAAAACATGGTGACGATTTCTTTACCTTGCAAAATAACGAATGAAACATGATAAAAACTATTACAATGCCTCCAATCAACACCTAAAACACATGTGCATGCAGCAATGTAGGGACACCTTCCTCCTCTCCCCGAGGGAGGGGGGTTGGACCTGGGTCCCACAGATTGGCGACTCCACTGGGGATTTGAATAGGAGGGTGTGATTTTGAAAGTTTGGATCAAAATGTTTGTTATTTTATTCGCATGATAATCTTGCCCGTTGCATTCATACATACATCCTTGCATAGTGTCTTGCGTGATGTCCTCACGTTATCTACTAGAATTTCACCCCCGGGTTTGTATTGTGTGCCGTTGGACAATATGCGTCCACTCGATGTTAGGGGCCGATGCACGTACATACATTCCCAATCCATGATACCTTCCTTACCATCAACATGATGGCGGGATAACGATGTCCTTTGTTGCCACACGAACATCGTGGTTGATTAAGGATATCTACGCGTGGGAAGCCTTTTAGCCCCGAGCCTAACCAATTTTGCACAAGTATCATGGTCCATGCATGCTTGTCTTTTACGTTGCAATCTCCATGCTTATGTGCTCCATGTGCCTTCTTGTGTATGCTAGTCCATTTAGGGGCGGATCCTTAGTGCATTAAGATCGAGTCTAGCATCTTCTCTTTCGTTTTAGGAGGTTGAGTCCATAAATCACCCCTAGGACGCTAGTAGACTCACATAGGAGATCATCTTCTATAAACGAACTCTCTCCATGGTGATTAACGTATTTTAGTCAATCTAACCTTCCAAAAAAAAAAGAGTCTCATTCATGCATGTCAAGAGTCTTTATTTATCTATTTCATCACAAAAAACACAAAAACATTGCATCACATTACATCTCATTTTAGCTCCATGCTAGAACGTCTAGTACATCGTGAGTCACATTACATGTCACACGTCATCTTACACAGATCATTCTAGAGTTATTAAGCATACCTAGGTCCTCCTAGAGTCTACATGTCACATCCGTCACCTAAAGGCATCTTACCTCATCACGTCATTGCATCTCCCTTGTACATAAACACCCTCATCACTTGCATTTAGGACATACTATCGCATTAACATCACATAGGTACATTCTATCAAATTCATAGGTTATGAGGGTCCTCATCACATTCTCATAAACACTCACCCTCCAGGGGCTCCATGAGTTAGCACGACACCTTTTTTCATCAAAAACATTTCTTTTCCTTTGTGCCCTTCTTAAGTCAAGAGCTCACAAGGACTAGTGGAACAATGTCGACCAACACAATGCTCGCTGAAATCATCAACCATCTCGAAGACTTGAGCAATCGCCTCAATGCAATAGAGGCAAAACACAACCAAGGGCTAGGCACCCACCTCCCGAGAGTCAAGAGGTCAAGACCCTCAAGGCTAAACTAGCCCACATCGAGAAAGTCATGAGCAAGACCCAAATTTTTGATGACTTCCTAGTCAACACCGAAGGGGTGACCCCCGACATCAAGGGCATACTCCCGAAAAGGTTTTCCATACAAGAGGTACTTGTCTTCAAAGGCACCGACGACCCTCAAGACCATCTAAGGGCATTCATTACGGCCCTAAGCCTAAGGGGTGTCAACAAATCCCTCAATGTGCACATTTTTCCCCAAACCTTGGACACACCCATACGGAGTTGGTTCTTTAATCTGGATCCACACAAGATCCAAAAGTGGGAGGACCTCACTACATTGTTCATCTCTCGTTACTATGACAACGTCATCCCACCAATGACTCTAAGAGAGCTTGAAATCACAAGGCAAGAAGACAACGAGACCTTCACCAACTTTGTCAAATGGTAGAGGATTAGGTAGCCGAAATGATTGACCGTCCCTATGAGAAAGAGCAAGTGATGCTACTCACCAGAAACCTCCACCCGCGGTACTACGAGCATTTGAAATATAAAGCCATTAGCACTTACTCCCAACTCAATGACGTAGGCATGCTCATCGAAGACGACTACTTGACCCAAGAACACCCGACCATCACTCACGACTTCTTCACCCAAGAAGACAAGGGGCATGAATCTCACGATAGCTCGGATGATGAAAATCCTCCCCCTCCGGTCAACTACATCACGACAAGGCCCCAAAGAACATACTCACCTCTTAGCCTACCACAACAACAATTCCTCAAAGAGCTACTCGAAGAAGGCCTCATCATGGCAATCGGTCCACGTCGGACCTCATCAAGAGAGCGAAGAATTGGAACCCCAAGGCATATTGCGGCTACCATCAAGGGAAAGACCACTACACCGAAGAATGCATGCACCTAAGGCACAAGATCCAAGACTTGATCGATGATGGCATCATCTCTACTCCATGAGCCCCGAGCTTAGAGTGTTTGAGTCTAGTCCATGTTAGAGAGTCCTTTACCTTTCTTTCATTCGTCGAGTCCAAGTCCACGTCTTCTTCCTATGGTGGACCTACGACGATCCTATGTGAATTTGTCACATTTGGGGAGAAGCCTGATGATTTTGTTTCAGGTTGATTAAGTGAGGATCGACGCTTCCATTGATCGAATAGAGTTTGAGAAGATATTTGGTTGTATATAATTTATAGTTTTATTTCAGTTATTGATTGAGTTGCAATAGAATAGATATCATAGAATTATTTTGGGTTTGTTTGGGAATTGTATTGACAGCCTTGCACTCCTCCTCGGGGGACGTGTGCGGCGGCGACGCCCTGGATTTTGGTTGGTTTGATTTGTATAAATATTATTTTTATTGAAACAGGTTTTTAAATAAGCCTTTAAGGATGGTTTGTTGTATTTTCAAACGAAACTTTGCCGGACTTTCAGCTCATTTCTATTTATTTATTTCCTTTAAAATCCGGGGTGTTACAAAGGTAGCCAT